>RJWT010013445.1:0-21725 GCA_004365215.1 Cuniculus paca | reverse complement strand
ACCTCTTTTCATCTTATCTGCTTGAAGACAAATTTTTCAAAAACAGTCATAACAAGGGTCTAGATTCTACATATGATTTATGAGAGAACACAATTCAGAACATAACATCTTAAAATTTTAATAAGTTTAACTTTGGGAAAACTTACAAAGAGCAAAGAAAACCTGTATCATGAAAATCATAAATCGTTACTGATATCTGATTATATTTCTATTATGTAACTTTCTAGTTACTAAGAGAGAAATTCTGTATTCCTTACAGGTGCTTTAATACTTTTAACAAGTCCTTTTTTTTTGTAAAATGATTTATAGATTTTGTGCATTCTCAATGTAAAATGTTAAAGTAAAATTTGAAGTTAGTACATTTAGAAAATACTCCATGACATCCAATAAATCTTGAAACAGTGGATCACTATGAGTCCATTCCCCAAATATCAAAATACACCATAAAATTTATAATTAAAACAGAAATATTCATGAACAGAAAAAAACCAAGTATACAACCTAGTGCTAGACCCCATTCACATGTACAATTGAATTGTACATATACATTTCAATTTCAAATGAAACACATTACTAAATGTACATTCATATATTTATATTATTTTATATATGTGTACCTATGCATACATATATTTGGGAAGTGTGTGTGTCTGTGTAACTTAAAAATAATTTGAAGTAAAGAAGACCTGAGGCAAAAAAATGTTAAATTGAGACGATACAGAAATTAGTTTAAAATCATGACTATATAAATGGAATGAAAAATAGCACAATTTTAGAAGCAAAATCAGCACTGTATAAATTTTTAAAAATCTTAACATAAATGCAATAGAGTTAAAGAAGAGTATAGGATACGTGTAACTTCCACTGTGTCTTAGTCAGTTTGAGTTATAGCAAAATTAGCATAAACTGGGCGGCTTTTATTAAACAAAAAACATTTCTCTCAATTTTCCAGGCTGAAAAAATCTAAATTTATGGCACAGACATACCTAGTGTGTCTCCTTAAGGATTCTTCTTAGTTTGCATATAGGCATATTGTCATTTATTTTCATGTGTTGAAGGACAGAAGTGAAAGAGAGAGGGGAAGGCAGAGAGGCAGGAAGAGAAAGGAGAGAGGAGCAATTGTAGTCTCCATAAAGGCACTAATCACATTCAAGATGACTCACATTTCAGACCTAATTACCTATCCAAACTCCACATCCTAATACTAATGCTTTAGGAGTTTGACATACACATATCAATTTTGAAGGCACATGAATATTCAGTCCACAATAATATATATCACGAAGTATTCAAGTGTATATAGGCAATTATACAAGAAGAAAAATGATAATTTTACCAGTAAAAATGCCACATAAAAACTTGACACTCCTATTTCAATCATGAAGTATAAATCTATACAATTAAATACTAGCCTCAACCTATTACAAAATGTAAGTTACATTATGAAAATACATTTGTGACTAGTGTTCATGTGAGTATAAAATGGTCAATCTTTTATTTTTTTATTTATTTACTTTTTTTTTTGCAGCACTAGGGATTGAACTCACGACCTTGCACTTGCCAGGCAGGTGCTTAGACCACTGAGCTAGATTCCCCAGCCCTGGTGTTTTTGAGACAGGGTCTCACTATGCTGTTCAGGCTGGCCTTGAGCTCACTTTGTAGCCCAGGCTGGTCTCGAACTCACAACGATCCGCCTGTCTCAGCCTCCCAAGTGCTGGGATTACAGGCGTGAGCCACCACGCCCGGCTTAAAATGGTCAATCTTTTAAAATAATAGTTTTTTATCATTCAGCAGAAAGAAAATTGTGCTATATCTTGAACCTGATATGGAAAACTAACCTACTGATATTTCAGTTATCTCTCATATAAAGTAAAAGAATTCCCAGTAAGAACTTCTGGTGATTTATGTTAATGGAATAGCAAACATTTCTTCAAAAAGAGAAGTTAGACAAATATATAGCATATAAAGAATATGATATAATATCAATGAAAAACATTGCTAAACAATATGTATAGTGATATATATTCAGGCAGAATTAGAACTAAAGAAGTTGAGTGAAAATGAGACAATGAACTCATGAGCATTGTGGATAATAATTTTGATAAAAGTTTGTGTGTAATTTCATAAAATGCCACAAAAAAGAATAATATAAAGAGTTTAAGTAACTGCATTTAATATATATGCATTTAAAATACAAAATATAATAATATATATTTTACTGGAAGAAAGTAAATGACAGTTAATAACTGAACTTTATTCTTATCCTACCATTCTCAATATCACTACTCCATATATAATCCTCATCATGTAAGTCATCTGAAGTAGTCACTGTTTTAGTCTCATAGTTTCAGCTATGAAACTGAGGCACAGACTGACTAATAAACTTGCCAAAATGACACAATTACTAAACTGAAGAGCCAGTATGCAACCTAAGTATGACAGGTATGAACCTATTGCTTTAACTGTTAGCTAAATTCCAGAGTGTCTGGGGTTATTTTTGTTGAGTTAAGGTCACCTGTGTGACAGAGATGAAGTGAGGATGTGAGAACAGAATTTGGTACTTTATGGTGAGCCTGTGATTTTTCTAAGAGGATGATTTGGATGGAGTACAATGACCTAGATTAAATAAAAAAAGAGGTATTTATTTGGCAATATAAGCACATACAACAGATCCCAAGAAAAGAAACGTAGCTTGGGAACTGTAACATTTTAATATGAATCTCATTGTTTTGGGGCTATAATGCATTGACCCATGTCTTAATTTCTTTATTTGTAGACATTTATTAATATCTGTTTTCATGTCGTATTAATCTCATCATGTATCTGATGAGCCATGGCTACCATATGATTCCCTTTTTGATTAGTAAATGGAGTGGACTAGGCAGACACTTCCATATCTTTCTACTGTATTCCATTCTGGTGTAAATATTACTTTCCCATAACTGAAATTTAAATTTTTCTCCTCCTAGCATGTGGTTACAATTTCAACTACAAATTGATGCACTCTGTCCTCAGTGGGAGTGTTATGCTGCCTTACCAGACACGGCATTATCTCTACGTGGCATTGGTCCTTCAGCCCTTGAAACAGATCAGCTGTTTCTCTTCATTAAGCTGCAAACTTTAAGTAAATGCAAAAAAAAAAAACCAAAAAACAAAGCAAACAAAATTTTCCCAATGCAACATATATATAATTTTGGCTAGAGAAACAATACAAGGATATGCTTATTAAAAACTTTAAAGAAAATAATTTATGGAGTCAGATTATCTGCTTATTATTTGCAATTTTTATTTACTAGTGGTAAAATTGTCTGCATATTATTTCGTACCCTGAAGCTTAATGTCCTCATCTGTAAGACAGAATCATCTAGACATGGTGCAGCACATCTATAATCTCTGTATTCCAGGAGGCTGAGGCAGGAGGATCCCAAGTTTGAGCCTTGTTTGAGCAATCCAGCAGCTTAATGAGAACTTGTTTTAAAATTAAAAAAAAAAAAAAGTAAAAGGGATTTGGGTTTGTAGCTCAGTACAAAGATACTGAGCTCAAATTCCAGTAACAAGGTGGGGTGGTTAATCTGCATTAATACCTCATGGGTAAGATACTATCATGTCCTTAGTCTGAAACTGAGGAATATGAGTCATAGATATTCTCAGTCACAAAGATAAAAATTTGTAGGGATCTGGAGACATTTCTTGTAGCATCGACTGTCCTGGGCATTAATTCCGAGAACTTTCTTTCTCCTTCAGGTGAGTGTTTCTGCTTAACAAACCTGGCCACTCTGGCTTGTTTACGAGTGGAATTCTCCTGGCTCTGATGTTTCAAAACTCCTCAGAGGGACTGACAGAGAAGGCTGTGAATGTGTACTTAATTATAATTGTCCTCAGAGGTTTGCTTTGCCTCAGGACCCGAGATGCTCTATTTTATTTAGTTCAATTCAAGCATATTCCCATATCAGCTAAGCTTAAGTGAGAGCGAGAGAGAGAGAGACTCTGTGTGTGTGCGTGCGTGTGTGTGTGTGTGTGTGTGTGTGAAGCATGCATGCTCACACATGTGCACATGGTCTTTTGACTATACAGTACAATATTACTCTTTTGGGACAATAAACCAACCCCACATGTTTTGCTGGTCAGGTAGCTGTCGCATAATTTAGTCTCTAGCTTGATGATTTGCACGTAACTTTTCTAAGATGATCAAAATGTAAACTTCATTTCTTAGCAGCGCTGTGTCCCCCCATTCCTCTTCTAGTCTGGGATTACCAGTAGTTCTTTGGGAGTGACAGTGCAGAGACTTTGCCCTTTATAATAGGTTTTATCTAGTCTCCTCGCATGCCTGGTGCTTAGAAGCACTAACTAAGCTTTACGAAGTGATGTTTCCCAAAAGCTTTCACAGGACACACAGAATCCTGCTAGCAGTATTTCCACAGCCTCCTACAATCCTCTCTCATATATCCATATTAAATGTGTCAGGATGTTTCTTCTTGCCAATGGACTGTAAAATATAAACAATCTTATATTTATATAAAAGAACTAGAAGACCTTCTAAATATTTATCAGTAGACCTTATACATATAGGCCAAGCAATAATACAGCACATAATCTGAATGACAATTGATGGGTTCCTGGCTGAGCATCAATTCCAACCACAGTTTATTTTTCTTGTAGATGTGAAGTCCACATTTTCATTTCTATTTTAAGCTCAGTTACCTGAGACTAGAATGTTATTTTTTGTTGTGCTTAAACTGCAGTTGTAGTTATTTCCCCTTAAGCATTAACTTCATGTGACACAAGGCCGAGACTCCTAAAATTTTCAAAGGACAGGTTAATTAGTTGATATGTACTGTATTATTTGATAGTGACAGGTTTGTGCCCCAGAGGTGGGGAAATCTCATGGTGCTTTATGTGCTTTATGTTGGCTCAGTTTCAAGAGTTTGATGCATGCAACTAAATTCTTTCTCCCACAGTAATGGTTGTTTTCAAAGAACAGACCACTAAAGCCAGTTGGAACATGACAAGAGAATCCATAGGTTTAGCTGTCAGTAGTTAGGGACTATATATTACCATACCTATGGTAAACAAGCTAAAATGAGATCTGGTAACTGAGGAACCAGGTTACGTTCTCTCTGCTTGATGCCACATGGGGTGATAACTAGCTCTGTTTCACTCTTAAATCTGAATCATTTATGACGTAGATCACAAGAATGTCAGTGATAAATTAAAATGAGTAAAAATGTAAACTGACTCTTTCTCATTGCACCAATAAGCATGCACTTCATGGCAGGGTGATAGATAGCAGGATAAAGAAAGATGATCAATTCAGGGAGAAAATAGAAAGCAAGAATAATAAATCAACTATAATCTCAGTACTGAGAGAGACTGAGGCAAAAAGATTGAAAGTTTAAGCACATCCTGGGTAACTTGGTGACTTTGTGAGACTCTGTCCACAAAACAAAACAAAACAAAACAAAACAAAACAAAACAAAACAGAAAAATTAAATAGGGCTGAGAGTGTAGCTCACTGTGAAGGACCCTGGTTAAAATGCCAACATCAAAAATAAACGAACGAAGAAGTATATAAAGAAAAAAATCTGAGAATACATGAAATTGAAATCCACAAAAGAGAAAGTACTCATTTAAGGAAAGAGGAGTAAAAGGATTAGGTAGCAAGAGGCCAACATAATTCAGTGACTAAAATTATATAGAAAGCAATGGGGTTCAGGCAGTCAATTTGTTTTGAGATCTAAATTTTTCTAATCACTACCTTTCAGCACTGGAGAAATTATTTAACCACTTAACTTACCACAGTTTCAGTTTTCTCTTTTATAAAATATAGACAACTGGGAGTGATAGATAGTGCATGCCTTTAATCTAAGTACTCAGGAGGATGACACAGGAGGATCACTAAAAGTTCACAATCATTTTAGGCTACACAGTGAGTTCAAAGCCAGCCTAAACTACAGCAAAAACCTGCATCAAAAAATAAAATACAAACATTTTTTAGAATGGAAACAAATTTTCTTAATAACGTTCGGTTGTATTACTTTATAAATATATGTATGGCTTTTATTCAGTATCCAGTCCATTGTAAATGGTCAGAAAAGAGATTTATAAGCACAACAAAATAGACAAGGTTATTCTCATTAAATGAAAGTAGAGATTGGCAGAAATGATTGGCAGAGGGGTTGAAGAGGGGTAAAAAGATATCCTGTACACTTGGCAGTCAGCACTCTTACGATGAGACATTTTTATTATGGTGACTGTATCAAAAAAAAAGTATGAAGGATGAATTCAAACAAAGAATATTGGGGCCTCAGTTCTTGCACCAATGATTAGGGAAAAAGTAGGCACATCAATGCAAAGGCAGCATGTCTGCACAGTACTTACTGATATATATGGGACTGAAGGAGTAACGTTCGTGGTACTTGGCCTAAAAAGACACTCTCAACTAGATTTTAAGGCAGACGTTTCAAGAGAAGGAATTGTAAAGCCAGCAACTTTTGAAAAATTCAGGTAATAGCTGAAGGAATGATCCCTGTATCTTCTCTGCCTATGGTCTTTACTTAAGAAGGAATGAATTCTTTCATTTGTCTTCCTTATATTTTTCAAACTGCAGCTGATAAGCACTGATTCAGTAAAGATTTGTTAAATGAAAGGTTTGAAAAGTTAAATACAGTAGTACGAAGATCTTCCCTTAGCATATGCCTTAGGTATTTTGTTCTTGCTGGTACAAAATACCGAACACCCAAAAGTTAAAGAAGGAGAGGTTTATTTTGGTTCACAGTTTGTAGACGTTTCAGTCTTTACTCTTGCTTAATTCCAAGGCAGTGCAGCACGGCACAGGGGTATAGCAGAGGAAAGGCAGTTCATGGCATGGCCGGTAGGAAGCAAAGAGGGAGCAAGAGAGGAGGAGGGATCTACACACCCTTTTAAAGTACACCCACAGTGACCCACCTCTTCCCCCCGGGATTCTCCTCCTGCACGCAGCTATAAACCCGTCATTGAACTAATCCACTGATGGGCCTCACCTTTAGCTTACTCTCATCAGATCACCCCCCACCCCCATTCCTGATCCAATCACCTCTCAAAATCCCCACTTATGAGTGCATAAAGTTTTGGGGGCATATGTTGTGTAAATAGACACAGTAGGTGTGTACTGAAATATTGCAGGTACTCACAAAATCTGACATAATTATTAGCATTGTCCAAAATGACTGAAAAATTCTTTCTGGGGGAAATAGAATTCAAAATGAGTTTTAGAGATTGATTGAAAATCCATGAAAGGGGGAAAAAAAAGATTGATTTTACAGAGAGAAGAGCAAACACCCATTTAAACAGATGAAAAAGCAGTTTATCACCTATTTCAACAATACTCCATGTGATTATTTGCAAAGCAGCAAATATTTTTCTGATTTAGTTGTGATATTGAAATTTTATTGCTATTTTGTTCCTGTTTTACACACTAATTTGCTTTAGCTGTGATGGACTGTGGAATATATATGCTACAAACACAATTCTAAACTGCAACTACTTTTTTGCTATCATAGGTAATGAAAGATTAGGCATTTAGACAAAATAAATTATTGTATATGTCTTTGGTGTTTTACGACATTTTCTTGCATAAGAATAATTTTAACAGATTCACTAAGGATGATTACTTGTACAAATACATAGTCACACACATTATAAATATAGAAATATGTAATCTAGGATAAAGGCCAAGTGACAGAAATTGGCATTTTTAAAATTGATATATGTAAGCATTTAAATTAATTCATTTTTGTCTGATCGTATCAAGGTTACTATGTCTAATCTTAATAATAAAATGGAACATTTTACTTATGTGTGATTTCCAAGTGAAAAAAAAACTATCACTAAAAGCATATAGAATCTACTAAAATATTAACCATTTTGTCATGTAAACTGTACTCAGATTTGGAATTTGAAATTTCAAACTTTATTATAGATCTTAGTTACTTTATTTGTAAAATGAAACATCACTCAAATCTTTTTTGAGGCCAGAGATCTCTTTAAAATTTAAGGAAAAATGAACATTGTGTTCTGCTATCTTATTTTCCCTTTAAATTTTTTTTTTAATTTTAACATTCAGAAAGCTTATATTATTGAGTCAACAATTTTCAGACTATTGAAGGTTTGTCCCAATCTGATGATTTGACCATAAATACATTTTCTTTAATTTTGTCTTACATTTGGTAGATATGGGTGAGTTTAAAGATTGGAGTAGAAATAGAGATGAAGAAAGAGTGGCTGAATAATTCCTTGAGATTAACATAATTTTTCAATAACCAATAGTTTTAATAAATTCTATTTTTTATAGTTGCAATCAGCTGGTTAACTTGTTTACTAAAAGCTTTCACAGATCACAGACTTGTCTGTATGCTGGGGAAAATGATGATTCTATGAACCTTGGTGTAGGGTTTGTGAGTCAGCAAAGAACATATAATAATGAGTATTGACGTGAGTGTATAGAAGCAAAAAGTATCAGCTTCCTTATTTAACTTCTACACATAATTTCAGATTTTCTTTGAAATATCTCAAAATGCTTGGACATATTGATGTACTGAAAGTTGTTCTAGGGCAGAGCTGAAAGATCATGATTCTAATGTCCAGTTGTGTCCTACTTCTTATATTACTTCAACAGAACTTTAAACCTCTCTGGTCCACACGTGTTCTTAGGGAAAACTGGAATTGTAATGCTTTCTTCCTCACTCTGATGAGGGTCAGACGAAGTGATGTAAGTAAAGGCACTTTAAAATCCATTAGGGATCTACAGAAATGTAAGATACTACTGTATTTTCTGGAAATTGTTTTCCAAATGAAACTAACATTTTTAAATGACTGACTAAACACAATAAAGTTATTTAATACTGGGTATTTCATCATAACTATGGTAGACATGCTTTGATTTATATGTTATATGCAGAGTTTGGGGGCTATGTAAATAGGGGCACCCACTAGAAGCTGATATGATTAGCCAGTTGAATAAAGAATAATCATTAAAAACTCTTTCATACTATAACCCATAAACATGTACAGTTATTATGTCAATTAAAAATAAAATTAACAAAATTAAAGGGAAATATATCAAGACTTTTTTTAGAATGCTTCTTGTGTACCTGTTGACCAGCGTTGTTTGGTCTCAGATTCTACTGTCAAGTCCAGCTTCTGAAATCGTTTTCATGTTCTGCCACTTTATTTGAGCTATTCTGCAAAAATACCTCCTGACATCGCACATCGAAGAAAACAATGTTGTTTACCTAATCAAAAAGGACAGAGCTGTGGCTGGCCAGGCTTTGCAAGTGCCAGCAGCATTTCTTTCTAAAGCACCTGCTGTTACACATCAGCCTGAGCCAGCAAAGGACACAATGACAGCATTCTTTGTATTAGGATTACTCCTTGCCAGTGTGTGAAAGCAAGGTAATGAATTCCATACAGACAGCGTTAATTTATGACGTGTACACAAGGGCTTGCTTCCTCAACCTCCAGATTCATGAATCGTAAATATTACTATAGAAGGAAAGTGAGCAAGTAGGTTCTAGAGAATGTAAGCAACAGAACAAAAAAATTAACAAAAACAAAGAAAGAAAAGGACTCAGTTCAGAAGATATTTGCTGTCACAGAGCACTGGTTGTGAAACAAAAAATGAGATAATGCACATAGGGAAAATCAACAGAATTAGTTATGACAGACATTACTCATATTTGCATCAGCTCCTTTATTCCACTTTCTCTGTCATTTTTCTACTCTTATTTGACTTATGAGAATAAAATATGATTTAAAAGAATCCATTTTCTGTTTATATACAAAACCCAGGTCAAATATAGAGGTTTTACTCCACCTTCCTCTGTTATAAAATGTATAAAATTCAATATTCCCTGTGGTTCTCGTTTTGAGGTTCTGAGGATTATCTGTGAAAGTAATGCAATTTTATCCTCATAAAATTTCAGGTTTTAAATATAAGTCTTGCTCAAGGGGTCGTGTCATCTGCTACATATTGTCGTATGCAGATAATATTGTATTGATCGAACAAATTTCTTAGTTAAAATGTTCCCTTAATGCCCTAGCTGCTCCTTAAGTCTGAAATATTTTATTATTGTGTTCCTACCTTTACTGGTAAACTCTTTGGGAAGAGTTTAGTCTTCTTCATAAACTGGGTTAGGGGTTTCTTCATCGAAGCTCCGCTTTCTTCTTATAATATTCTAATTCCTTTGTCAATTATTGGCCTCCTAAGCTGAACTTATTATTTTGTGAATTATCGAGTCCTCTGTTTTCTATCTTATTTCAATAACTTTTCTGTAAGTTTCTTCCCAGTCATTTTGAACAACTGAAAACAATGAAAATAATTTCTTCTACTGAAAGAAACATACGTTAATTCTTCCTCCTATGACAACAGATTATAATTTGTATTTTTTTTATTTCAAAGCTGGAGCAGCAACAAAATCATCTCTCATAAAATTTTATCATTGTTTGTATTACTACTGCCTTTCTGATGAATCTGGATCTATCAACCACTATAAAAATAGATTTCTTTCCTGGATGGTGGCAGAAGGAAGCATGGAAATGTCCACGTGCCTCTTACTTAACCCTAATTCTAGAAAATATGGTATTATATGAAGGGCTGAACTCAGATAATTTCCATTGCTTAGAAAAATTCTTCAGGTTTTTCTTCATGTCTCCAGATTCTTGAAATAATTATTAGTATCTTAACTGTATCTGAGTTGTTACTTTACATTTCCACCGAATCGTTTGTAAAATGGGAAATAAAAAAGATATACACGTGGCTTTTAAATATGTCCTTTGTTAATAACAGTTTAAGGCTTTCTTTCTCTGTCTTTGCTTTTTTGTTTATTTGATTGTTTTTTTGGTACCTGGCCCTAATTCAAAACTTTGTGCTTGTTAGACAGGGCTGGTTGACTGAGCTGTATGTCCAGCTGTTTGTCTGATAATCTGTCCACTTCTTTACTTACAGCTATTTGGACAGTAACTGCTAATCCTTTTTCTCGTTTGTTTGTTTTGTTTCATTTTGTTTTGTCTTCTTTCTTTCTTTCTCTGCAGTACTGGTGCTTGCACTGAGATACATTCCTATCCCTCTCTTTACTTTTATTTTGAGACAGGGTCTCACTGAGTTTTCTAGCTAGGCTTGGGTTCTTCTAGGCTTAGCTTTCTGTAGAGCCCCTCTCAGAGAGCTGGGGTTCCAGGCATGAGCCACCACTGTCAGCTGCAATGCTTTCCGTAGTCGTCTCAAATTCCTTCTACAACCTTTTTGATACAGAACTTGAAATGTTATCACGAATGTTATACAAGTCATCTGGCACAATTTATATTTCTAAGACAAGAGATAAGTCCTTTTCTCGTATCATCTGTTAAAGTTAAATGATTTGAGACTGAACCCTCTGAATTAAGATTAAAAGGGTTCAATTATTGGGTACATGAACAAAATAGAACAAAGACAGAAACAGTGTCAAATATTCAAACAAGTATCTCACACCTTTCCCACCTTTTTCTCCTACCCTCTCCTTCCATTCACTTTCTTCATGGCAATCACCTCTTATTTACTCATTAACCTGGTCACAGGATAGAGACTTAGGACCTCTGGTACAATGTGCGTTACAGGGGCAGTACTTGGCTCTGTCTTCCTGGACCTTGTTCTTACTCAGTTGTGCAGCTTATAATTTTCATGTCTCAGCCAGCACTAGAGAAATATGACTGGGCCTCAGGTTGTCCTGACTGAAGGCATCGTCAGCTTTCCTCTTTGGCTAACACTAGTATTTGTGAAACTAAATTGTTGATGGTTTTTACCCTCCAAAGCAAGGAGCATTGTCCCTTTAATACCCAATCATAACGATTTTGTTTATTTATTTTTTTTATTAACACTAGGAATTGAACCCAAGGCCTTAGCAATGAGTTACATCACCAGACTTTTGCTATTATTTTCTTTAGAAGCAGAGCTTGGCTGATTTGCTAAATTGCCCAGGCTGTGCTTGAACTTGCTATCTTCCTGCCGCAGCTTCCCTTAGTGCTGAGATTACATTTGACTTATTATTCCCACTTCTACAACAAAATTCTGCTTTCTTCCTGAATTGATCATCTATTTTTTTCCAGCTATCATTCAACATACCAAGTTAAGTGTGTGCACACTGGTGCAATGAGAAAGACTCATTTCATCTTTTTATTTATTTTCATTGGTAGTGACATTTTTGTGCAGCAGCTATTAACAACCCAGGCTTCTATTACTAATTTACACGATTCACATGTGCTTGTATTCTGAACTCTTATTTCCATGTTTCCATGTCTGAAACACCTTAATTTGCCCTTCACTTTGTCTTTCAATGAACTCTTTAACAATTTCATATTTCAGGTTAATAATTATTTGTTTTCCCATGCCTTCCCCCAAGTTCTACATTGTAAGTAGAGCCAGAAAATTTTCTAAACCCACTCAAATCTAAACCATAACACGATTATAATATTTATCAGATTTTTTTTGCCTCTGTAGGAATAACTTCTTTATTATAAACAATTAAAAAATGTTTTTAGTGAATCCATTCACAGAGTTTAGGGAAATCACCATAATACTAGAGATAGTAGCTATTTTTTATTTTATAGAAGTAGAATATTATCGGTGACCTGGCCAAGATCCCCAGTCTCCCAAACTAGTGTATGGCAAAGGCTTAAATAAATGAGACAAGTGGTATAAATTTAAGGCTCCAGGAGGGTCAAATCCCTCTTAACACAGTTTGAGACTCTGGGGGATGAAACAAAGAGTGTCTCTGGGTGGCCCATATTTATTTAGTTTTCAAACAAGCAAGGGATTACAGTAGAAACCACAGGAAATTGAGCAGGATCTTGGGAGAGGTTCAAGGACTTTTCTAAGTAACAGATTATGTTAATTCAGGAGAAGTATTTTAGAGAAAATCTCCAGGTTGACTTTCACTACAGGATTGAAATGCCCACAGCTACAATCTCTATCTTGTTAATTGAGGTTGGAGCCAGGTATCCTCAGCTGTGGTCTTATCTTGCCCTTTGAGGCGCCTCTGTTCTCTGGTTGGCCATGCCCTGGCCATGCCACAACCCTGCATGTGTGTTCAATTTCCAGCTTCAAAGGCTCACAACAGACTATGAATTGCAACACAGACTTGCTGCTGTTCCATATCAGTCAATTTTGCCGCAGTGAAAAAGAAGTACACAAATTTTAGCAACTTATCACAGCAGACACTTGTTTTCACTTTACATCATTGGTCAAAGTCAGGATTGGTTGCTTAAACTTTGCTGAGCTCTATCTTCTCAGGCTACATCACATGTTTTTCTATTATAGTATCTAAGGTGAAAAAGTAGCTTCATCTTGTACCATGCTTATTTAATGGCACAGCATAACTAGGAAATAAGCATAAAATATTCTAAATTTTCAGTTCAAATGTGGCATTTGCTGCTTTGACACATATTCCATGGCCTTGGCTAATTTACTTGAGCAAGTTTGACAGCAATGAGGCTAGCATGCAAAAGCCTCCATGCAATGTTCTTTGTACATGTGTCTGTCTATGGACACTTAAGTTGTTTTCATATCTTGACTGTTGTTAGTAATATTGCGATAAACATGGTAGTACAGATGTCTCTGGAAATATAGAAGTCAGTTACTTTGGCTACTTACCAAAATGTAGGATTGCTATATTTTATTAAAGTGTTTATTATTTTGTTTAATATTTTTTGGAAACTTCATACTGCTTTCAGAATGGTTGTACCAATTAACATTCACAGTAATAGTGTTCTTTTGTTTCTACAACTTCACCAGCACTGGTTATCATGCGTTGTGATGAAAGTTATTTTAACCATTGTGAGGTGACATACTGATTTGTAGAAGATCTACTCTCCTCTGATTGCAGTGTTTATTTTAATTACATTAAATTTTAATTTTTCTATCAATTTATATGGCCTCCATATATATTTTGACATTAAACTTTGCAGATATATGACTTAAAAATATTTTCTCCAGTTCCATAGTTTGTCCTTTTATGTTATTGGTTATTTTCTGCAAAGCAGTAATCAGAAGCTTTTAATTTGCTGTATTTACACTTGTCTGTTTTCCCTGTTCTTATCTATTAACCAAATTGTCAGAGTATTTGAGTAAGAACAAAGATGGAAGAATTATGACAGATCTTGATTTCAAAATACATTGCAAAGCTTCAGTAATCAGCAGAGTATGGCAATGATATAAAAGTAGGATGTATACCAATGATATGAAATAGAAACTCCAGAGATAAAACCATACACTTATGTTCAAATGACCTTTGATAAAATTCCCAACAATACATAATGAAGACTATTGTTGAGCAAGAGACACATCCACATGCAAAATAATGAACTGTAATTGTATGCATATACTATGTTCAGTGTATACAACCAGTGAAGATACATATAGATATATATTGCAGACATATATAGGTATATTATACATTATATATATCTACATATATGTAATCTATATATTAAAATCTATGTGTGTGATATACTGTGATTGCTCTGAAGATAACCATGGCATGCTCAAAAGACTTCTAACATAAAAACAGTGGAAAGGGCTCTCCCATTCAGTAGATTTATGAATTCATAAGTGTAACAACTGAGCATTGCTTTCTTCTAATTTTAAATAGAATACTAGACTAAAATTATCTCAAAGATACTTTTAATATTTAACATTCTATCACATGAATGAATATTGAAAAATGAAGTCACAGAGCTGGCTTCCTTTAACAATTGGGAATGCAGCAGACCAAAGTACTGATGCTGTTTCTTGGCAATTTATTGACACTTTCATGTTTTTAGAACTCTGACTTTATCCATTATCTTTGTTTAAGAAAGGGTGGAGAAAAAGAATTTCTATGTCTACTTTATTCTATTTTTCACTTAATATGCCTGCATTTTATCTAAATCTTTACTTCACCTGACAGATGTTCAGTCTTATCTTTCTAATCTTCCTTTCATTTGGAATCCTCTTGGGTAGTGTTTCTCAGGCTTACAATTTGTTTCATTGTTGTTCCCTAGCTTTTTTTTTTTTTCCTATTTCTGTTAGGCTTCTTTTTAGAGATAAACTGACCACAAATGAAAATTTTATTGAAGGTTAATCTGACTATTATATGCTTATTTTGTGCATGCAACGATTCATAATTTAATACATCTCATCTCCTTTATAAAGATATTAGAGTGCTGAAAATGCCAACAAATTCTAAAACTCCTTCTTTTGTCCAGATCTCATTTGACTGCCAACATTTTGTATTATTCAATAGCAGAGTAAATAATACCTTCAGAAATGGCATATGTTGCTATAAAGGTCATATGTTTATTTCCAGAAAAAATTGTGTATTAATATAGAGTGTAACTTATTGAAGAATCTAAAGAATGAATAGGCAGGCTCCTCTACTGCTTTAGCATCTAACTGCCACCCACATGCCTGAACAAAATGGTGGTTGTTAGGTCCTGTCTTCCAGATCCAATTCTTACCATCTCATCAAATTGATGGTTAGTGTGACATTCTATGGCAGAACAAGACAATAAAATCCTTCTAGGGGGATATATGAGACCACAAATTTCCATTGCTCCCACTATTCCTCATTATCTTAACTGATCAAGTTAGAGAAAATTTCTAGGTTGATTGTTCCATACTGCATTAAGATGATGTGCCTGATTTGTTCAAGTAAGATACAACATATAAGATCAGAATCTTCATCAGTATTCTAATATTGGAATTATTTTGATTACTCCCCAATATCAATCTGGCCTTCCTCAGGTCACACAACAGACATGTATCCTAAAAAGAACATGATGTAATCTCAATTCCTCTGTCTTTGAAGACACAAATGATATTCATCTCCATAAATACCCTGAGAGTATGCTACAATGCTTAGTTTGTTTTTAGCAAGCAAGTAATTGAGTATTTCAGCCTGTCCTACCATAGTAATTTTATCCTCTAAGACATCAAAGTGGGTGTTATTCACCAAAGCAAGAACTAGCATTTTCAGTTAATTCATTTAATATATTCTGGAATAAGGAAAAACTGGGTTTGGATTTTCATAGTATTCTTTTGCATGTCAGAAATTAGCAGAAGTTTAAAACCAGTAATCAAATCTTCTGAGATAATGTGCATATTTCTTCTTTCAAAGTGCATAAAAACAGTTGTAGAGTGTTTTGCGAAAACGCTAGGAAGAAAATTTTGAATAAACATTACATTACGAACCATGTCATTTTGCAGAGGGATCTAAATCTATTCAAGGAAATACAGTTTAGAGACTGGGTTAAATCTTAAAACAGGAAGTCTGTGAACCCTTCTATGGTTTCTTGAATAAGATTTTCTTCTATCAATATCCTGCTTGTATTGACAGAGAATTTCCTTCTTTATGGTGTTGTGATCAATTAACTGTTTTCACAGATTCCTGTGAATCATATCGCTAACTGTATCTTTTTCGCTGGCATATAATGAAAACAGTGTTTAATTTTGTCATAGTTATTTTATTTATCATTGTCACAAAATACCCAACCCTCCCAATTTAGAGAGAAGGATAGTATTATTGGCTGGCTCCAAGGAGGAAAGAACATAGTGGAAGGTCTGGCAAACAAAAGCTGCTCATGCCATGAGCAGATCAGTCAGGGAGTAGCTGTGGAGGGAGAGCTATCCTTCCAAGTTACAGCCAGCTCCCATGAACTGCCTCTTCCTGCCAGGCACTACCTTTTAACAGAGAATCAGCTGTAGTGTCCCCATAATGAAATCACCTTCCAAAAACCCATTTCTAAGTATATGATTCTTTGGGTGGACTATCTAGATCAAAACCATAACAAGTCTTTGTTTTGTATTGTTTTGTGCTTGCTTCTTTTTATTTGATTTGTTTTTGTTTTGTTTGGTTTTGCAAAGGAGGACCATTACTTGAAGTTGTACATTATGCAGCTCTTTTTAAGAGAACCTAGCAAATATATTAGTCAGCATTATAGTCCTTAAGTTTCAGTAACTGGCAACAGCAATTTAAAGCAAATGAAGTTAATTTGGCTTCCTGTTTTGAAGAATTTCACCCACAGTGTGCTGTTCCAAGGCAGAAATGTCATGGTAGAAGGGGAGAGTGGAGAAAAGCTGTTCAGTTAATGGTAGTTGGGAGGCAGAGCAGAGAAATGTTTAGTGCAAGACAACAATGGTAAGGTACTATATATCACCCAAACCCACACAGCCATGATCTATCCAGACATATCCAGAAGTATATTCTAATAATCTGTTAGGTATTTCTTAATCCAATGAAGTCGAAATATCAGGATTAACAGTCAAAGTCTGAGCTTTGCAAACATCAAACACAAACACATCTCTACAAATCATACTTAATCTTTAAGGAAAATAGCACATTTGTAATTCTTCCTAACATAACTCAGCTGTCCTGTATATAAGCAGAAACACAATAATTCCTTCCCCAAACCTCAGCTTTTCCAGCATTTTTCAAAAGCCACAACTTTTTCTGAGACTCAAGAGAAGCTCCTAGCTGTGAGCCATTCTAAAAATCAAAAACAAGTTACATAATCCCAAATTACAATGGCACAGGTTAAATGTTCCAATTTCAAATGGAAAGAATAGGAGGGAAGGGTAGGAAATTTCAGAGCAAAGCAAATCCAAATTTAGCAGGGTAAATAATTAAGTTTCGTATTTCCATTTCTGCAACTTTTGGCACAAGATAATAAAATGTTAGTTCCAAAGAGCATAGTTGGCCTTGCTATTTGCAGCCAACAGGATCCTTCTGTTGGGATGGTAATACTCAGGGCCTGTAGCTTAGCCTGCCTGATATTCTACATTACATAGTAACTCTGACTTCCTGAAATATCAATTGCACCTTAGGCTTTATTCCAACAGCTTTACACACTGCTCTCTTAGAGACTCTGTCCCTGCTCTCCAAAGCCATCTTCTGGTAAGTGCAAGCCTCCTAGGCCCCACAATTCCTGCATTTTGCACTCCAGTAAAACTAGCATCCCATGATTTGTGCCAAGGTCCCAATAGCAATAGTAAAAACACTAATGAAGGCCCCTGAGACCATGGCTGCTGTAGCTTCTCAGTGTATGAATGGCTGACAATGGTAATATGAAGCAGTTCCCTAGGAGACCTTTCTGGAGCAGGGATTACAGACACTCACTTCTTAAGTGAAATGTACACACTTCTGCACCAATGAGCATGTCATTGGTGGAACCTTGCTGATTCATTTTGTGGCCTCAAGGCACCTTTCTTTTTGTCCCTGTACCAAGTATTTGATTTAATTTAGTGGTGCTAATCTGTTTAGCAGCCACAGCTACCACCTACCCGCAGAATTATATCTGGTTTCTTTTGGGAAAAAAATCTACATTTTTCAAAGTGGTCTGCTCTGACTTTTGCCCCTGATTATCATTTTAAATCTGGCTAACACCAAACAGTGGTGCCAATGCCACATCCAGAATTATGACTGATGAAATTTCTCTGCCATATTAACAAGTCTACCACTTTTAAGTATGAAATGTAAAAGAAATTCATGACCACCAAAGAAACCCGACGGAGAGTGCTGAAGGATACTCTAGAGAGAGATAAAGATGACCATGGTTCCAGGAACAGCAGCAGAGGAGGATTGCCAAACAAGATAGGTAATTGAATGAAAAGGAAATGCAGAAAGCCAAAAACAATAGCATGGCAGAGACAAACCAATGTTTGCTGGTTATAACCAGTAATGCAGATGGCCTCAATTCAGCAATAAAAAGAAACATAGGGAAAGTGGACCAAGAAACAAGATCCATTAATATACTGCGTATAAGAAACACATTTAACTCAAAAGGAAATTCATAGACTGAGAATCAAAAGAAAGTAAACAATTGTTTCATGTGGCAGAAGACCAGAAAAAAACAAAGATAATTAGCCCAGCAACCACAGAACGGATAAGAATGATATGGCATTTTCATACAATGGAAAGCTACCCAGCTACAAAGTAGGATAATCTTGAGGTTCTTTGGTGGCAACTGGAGATCATGTTTGTGGGTGAAACAGTTTGAACTCATACGGGTGAACACCAGTATAAAAAAACAAGATTTAGTGGGACCCGAGAACACAATAGATATTATAAAAGTGATAGGGGAGGAAACACCCAGGAGGAAAAGGTGGTAACCAACGTTAATTTCTTACTGTCTTGTCTTTAACTCTTGTAATGTTTTCACAATTTTGGTAGGTTTGGTTCTATTCTGTCTTGTTTTGTTAGATTTTACTGTGTCAGATGGTATGGGCAGCTAGTTTGAACACAATGGGATGTATTATGGCAATTATGGTTGGTTTCCTATTATCTCGTTTTGTAGTCCTATAATGCTTTCATTCTTCTGTTTAATTGGTTTTACTCTGTTGTGTTTTGTTTGATTTTATTATATGTGATGGTATGAACAGCTATTTTGAAGAAAAAGGGACACTATAGTAACCATGGTCTATTTCCTGTTATCTGCTTTTGAAGTCCTATAATGCTTTCATTCTTTTGTTTTGATTGGTTTTAGTCCATTTTCTTATTATTTGATTTCACTGTGTATGAGGGTACAGACAGCCATTTTGAAGAGAACAAGAGACACTATGGAAGCCATTGTTGATTTCCTATTGTCTTGTTTTGAAGTCCCGTAATGCTCTCATTCTATTGTTTTGACTGGTTTTATACTATTTTGTTTTGTTGGATTGTATTGTGTGTGAAGGTATAGACAGCTATTATGAAGAAAACAAGAGACTTTATGGTAGCCACTGCTGATTTCCTGTTGTCTTGTTGTGAGGTCATGTGTTACTTGCATTGTTCTGTTTTGTATCATTTTATTCTCTTTAAAATAAAAAAAAGTATGAAATGTAAGCTCACATTATTTATACAATAAAATTATGGATACAACAGATGTGTAGCTTTTAACAGAAATCTGGATAAAAATTGAACTTATGTCCTATTAAATGTGTTTGGATTCACTAAATCTCACTTTCCTTCATTGTTAAAATAAAACAATTATTTTATAACTTATTGTGAATCACATTTATAAAAGTTTTTATTGTGAGTAGCATATGGCATTTGCTAGGTCAGAAGAATTCCTATTTCTCTGTACTAGAGTCTTAGAGTAGGGGAGAATGAAGAGTTCATTCTGATTGCAAATTTACATTATTTGTCCAAGATCAGAAACATTTTGGTTATTTAGTGTAGACTTGAATCCAAGTTTTCAGACTTAATTCAGTTCAATTTTTATTGTTATGCAATTCTAATGTTGAAGAAATGATGAAATCTCATTCTTTAGAAGGACTGACATATGCAAGATAATTCCAGCTGTTCAGATTAGTTTTATAAAATCTCCATTAATAATAATTACAATACATTTTTTGAATCCAAAGATTCAGGGACCTTAAATTTCCTGGTTTATCTATAATGCTGTATTTTAAAATATTTTTGAAGGTGGAATATTGCAAGTTCAAGCTGACCCTGTAGAATTTAGAAATTTAGCAAGACTGCGTCTCAAAATTTTTGAAAAAGGAGAAGCAATGTAGCTCACTGAGAAAGAGCTGGGTTAAAATCCCAGTATTGCAAAAATTGTAAAAAAAAATAAGCAAATGGCTGGGGATTTGGCTTAGTGGCCTAAGTGCCTGCCTAGCAAGAGCAAGGTCGTGAGTTCGATCCTTGGTGATGCCAAAAAAAAAAAAAGATAAGCAAATGATAAAAATTATAAATTAAAATACAAAGCTATTTTAAATGTGTTTTATGATTATGGCTAAATATTATGCAAGGAATAATATGTATTTTGTTATTGTATATTAGTTATAAAGAATAGTTGCTTTCATTCTCACATAATTGTACTTGAATATAACATACATTGATTATTTTCCTCACGGATCAACTCCTTTCCATTATTTTCTCCCTTGATTCCATTTATCTTTTTAACAATCTTCCTTCTAGTTTCCTGTCATGTTTCTCCTTTTTGTATTTTATTGTTTATAGATTCTATATATAAGACATATGATACTTAATTTTCCGAATCTAGCTTATTTTGCTTAAAATGTTGAATTTTAGTTCACCCATTTTCTTGCATATTACATGATTTCTTTCTTCTTGATGGATATAGTTACATTTTTAAGTAAAATTTTTATGTATAGTGGCCAATAATTTCTTCTATTGAATGAAGATTTATCTTAGTGAGTATTGCTACTTTTCTCTTTTGATCAGGAAAATATTTGAAGTAAAACAACTGAGGTGATATGTAATTTATCTTTGGTTAAAAAACAGGGTAGTGGACCAAAAACTCTGATACATATACATAGGATAACTTAATGGGAAACATTTCTCAATGTAACATTACCATTTGGAGCATTAAAAAATTAGCATGAATTAAAAGATAAACTAAATATGGCAAATTTGAACAACTGGTTTGCCTTTCTGTTTAAGATGTTTTTCATTTTGAGTAAGAAAATAATACTGAACCACAAAAGCATCACTTTCCAAAGCTATCTCTTGTATCTTGCTTTATATCTTCCTGTATTTATTATAGTGTCACTCATGCTTTCTTTACTGAACTTTGTTAATTATAAACCAATTTAAACATAAATATATTATATCTGTTTGTACAATATTAATGAGTACTACAATTGTGCAATGTTGTAATGATGCAAGGCATTTTGTAATAATGTAAAGTTGATATTTCTGTTTCCCCAAAGTCTCATGCTCATATGTAGGACTTCTGGA
>RJWT010013444.1:0-21747 GCA_004365215.1 Cuniculus paca | reverse complement strand
ACTCAGATATCTCAATGAAATCAACACTCTGAAAGGGAAGATGAGGTAATGCCTGTGGAACAAGCAACCAAGAGTATCTTCTGCAGCTCCTAAATTTATATTTCCATTTATGTAAATTGCCATGTAAAAATCAGCATGTAAGAAAAATATGTATTTCATGAAATCATAAAAGAAAAATATCTCTGGGAGTGAGGATGCTCCCAAGAATGAACAAGCATGAAAATCAAAGTACATGATTACAATACTGAAAAAGATAAAGTGATTTTTAACATATTGATTTGATCACAGAATTGGCAGTGAAAGATCTTCAAATTTGTTGAAAGTTCAAGTACAAAAGCTAAAATGGAATTGTATGATTTGTGCTGACCTTTCTTGTTCTTTTAATAATTGAGTGCCTTGATTAGGAGTATGTAGGTGGGAGTTTGAACACATGGATTAAATACTCAGCACTGCCAGTACTAATTTTGGATATGATTTATTTTGTGTCTTCCCAAAAGTTCATATATTGGAGGCTTGGTTCCAAGGGTATCCTTGCTCGGAGGTGATGGAACATTTTATGTGAAGGTGGAGAGAGGAATCCTTTAGTCTCTGAGGGCAGGCTCTGGGAAGTGTGTTTCATCTGACCGTTTGGTTTCTCACCCATTCTTTCTGCTCCTGCTTCCAGATGTAATCACAGCTTGCTTGCTCCTGCAAGGACTCGTGCCATTTGTATCCGTGCCTAAGATCACACAGTCAATATCTGGGCCCTGTCTCTGTTCTTCATAAGTAAGCATGTGTCAGGTATTTCATAGAGGACCAAAAAATTGAAAAATGGAGGGATCTTGGGCAAATTGCTCAGCAATCTTAACTATTGAGTTCATTAATAAATAGATTCAATAAAAGTACCTAGTATGTCTTTTAAAAACTTGGCTGAAATAATAAATTGTAGTGCATGAAAGATTCTGTTGGTTGACCAACATCACACTTCTCTCCTGTGCTGCTTAAGCTTTGATGTCTCTTCTATGAGGGCTGGAAAACTAAGCACTCTTTTCCATCCTTTTGTGCACCAAAGGTTTAATATGCAACCTCGTTTTAGCTGTGAAACCTAGAAAGAACTCTTTGTGGCTATTTTTATTAAAAAACAAAAATGGGTATTTTTTGTGAGAATTGAACCCAGGGTCTAGTGTATGCCAGGCACGTGTTCTGCCCCTGAGATAGGTGCCCCCACTCATGTTTTTCATTTTATACCAAGAAAAGTTCCTCATGTTATCACGCCCCCATTCTTCTTGTCTCCACAACAGCTTAATTCTTAAATGCAACACATATTTGTTGAGTGCCTACCATGAGATGGATGCTGTTCTGGTAATAAACACAGTCATCAGAAGATGCCAGGAAGTATTTTAGGAATTCCTTACTGCTGTGATAATTCATGGGATGCTTTAGATGTCACAGATAGTTGAACATTCTGTGTGCTTTGCTATTATTAGGTAAAGAAAAGTTAAATAAGACAGTCACATTGCTGTTGATGCAATTAGTTTAAACCACTAGACCATGCTTGTCAAAAATTCCAGTGCTAGTCATTGATATGTTTATGCTTTAACTGACTAGATTTGAATATTCTCTGCTTTCACGGTTTTACACACTCTTTGTTAAATCCTGACACATCCATAACCTAGGAACTTGGTATTCTGTGTATAATTTATGGCTGAATACAATTGCTTCTTGTTATTTTCCTTTATGGAAAAAATGTTGTCTTTTTGGTTTCTGTGGAAAGGAAAAATTAGTGCAGAAATTTAACAGTTAAATTGGATAATCACATGTTGAATAAATTGGAGAAATTTAAGTTAAGCTGGTTATCATCTAATATTGTATGTAAAGTCTCAAATAATTTTTTAGAATGCTTAGCTTTAAAAGATATGGACTTAAATATGAATATGATTGGAGCAAAGTTAAGTATATCTTTTAGATATTTTATGGTATCTTTTAATTTAGGATATTAAATTAAAGATTCAAATTAATAGGATTGTATGTGTGTACAAGGTAATAGAATATATTGAGGCTCAGCAGTAAAGTAGGGATACTACCTATGATTCTGCTGAGTGTATCTATTTCATAACTTTATATTCAGCCACACTTCATTTATTGCTATCAAATGACTGCATAGAGAAAACTAAGCCTGATATAAAGGTTATAACACATAGGAGCAACCTATTGGAACATCCAAGACCTTTTAGAGAAAGATATGAGATACTCGAGCCAAAAGTTAAATTAGCTCAGATAACTATCATCCTTTCTTACTATATCTTATATAGATTAGAAATGCGGATGTTAAGATTAGCTCTTTATTTTTTCAAATAAGTATTAAAATGCTTGCTTTGTTACTAATTTAGCTGCTTTTAAATCAGCTCAGATAAATTTTTTGTAAAGACAGTCATATACACATACATCATGAGCTTTCCCAGGTTTTCTTAACTGAATTTTAATCTAGGTGCACCAAAAAACATAGTCCCATATAAATCAATATAAGGGATAAGTGTTTTATTGACTCAAGTTTTTAGTAAATCTAAACATGTTTTCCCATAGTTTTTAAGAAAACAGCTGTTCTGACACTTATTTATGACATTATTATTTTTATCAATAATTTCACATGGTAAAAATGTTTATTTTAATGAGATATCAGGCTATATTTTATAATTATAGCATATTCCAAAGGCTGTAGTGCATATATGAGATGATCTCTCACAAAATCCATAGACCAAGCAGAAAATGAGGGAAAACTATCTTTAGTTGCAAAAGTATCTTTTGTACAGAGATTAGCAGAGAATTTTACAAATTGATTTAAAATGGAATGGTAGTAAATGTGGCTTAATTGCTTTCACTGATGTGAATTTGATTTATTGCACCAACTGGGGACACGTTCCATGCTTTTACTTTTAGTTTTGAACAATGATCTCTGAAAGGGAAGGTAAGTATGATTTAAATTTATCTGAGCGCTTAGGCCCATGTTATGCAGTGTCAATTCAAGTTCATAAATTGTACCATTCTGCAGACACATTTCTTGAGTCTTAAACCATTGGCCTGTTTCTAGACTGATTGAATAGGCAATTTTATAAAGAATTATTTCTGTAAATTCTACCCAGCATAACTAAGAACAGAAATTTCACTGGTGACTGGAATAACACTTTTTAAGGCATTATAATTCTCTTTTATGCAATGAACAGATAACAAAGAAACAAAAGGAATTTACTGGAATCTTCCCTCTGAACCTTGTTTTGATTTAATATTCTGAGTATAATAGAAATCTAACATGAATAATCAATTCAGCCAATTAAACCTGTTATTAAATTAAAAATTAGCTATTTTACTAAATGTGTAATATAATTTAAAAAACCTTTTACATATTATAAGGATTTAATATACATAAATAAAGGGCTGCTGTCATTCTTCAGCTCTATTCTGCTCCCTCCAACAATCAAGCAGCACATTTTCCTGTCACAATTTATCCTGTGTTACTCAGAATACCACACATTGTAGGTTCTAAGTAATACAGATGGAATTACAAAGTTTATAGGACATAAGATTACAGAAGAATAAAAGAATAGCATCGTCTCATCAGCCATTTATTAGTCTCATGTGTGGAAACATGCGTGGCTCAGAAGTTTTCTAAAGCACAGCTGTGGTGATTCTTTCCTAAGCTCACTGACATTCCATGGCTCGCCACTGACTGTTCTGTCACTGCAGAAACTTCAGCCTGTGGTTACGGCCCAATCCTTCCCATTTTAGCCTAATCTTTTCTATTTTTCATTCTCTCCATTTCCTAGTATTCTACTATATCATCTGATTAAATTATGCTATTTAATTGTCAAAACCTGCCTTATGTTTCGCTATGCAAGAACTTCACTTATACTGACCTACTCTTTCTAGACGTACCTAAAATGTTTTGTTTTCTGCAACTTTTTCTGATTGTGGCAGCTGAGGGTTTCACTTAGAGTTCTACAGAGCTAATGGCACTAATCTGACTCTGTCTTTGTTTTTTTTTTGTTTTTTTTTTTTTGAGGCAGGTTCTTGCTATGTAATTCAGGCTGACTTGAAATTCACAGCAATCTTCCTGCCTCACCTTCCTGAGTGCTGGGATTAATCTTATTTTATCTTGCAGTGTAGAAATTTATTCATTTTAATCACATTTCCTTTTTCATTTCACTAGAATTTCCTTAAGGAAGAAATTGCTTGATTTGTTTTTCCTGTTTGTAGTTCCTATAGTATCACAACATTATGAATTAGCAGTTTATTGAACAGGACATATAAAATGTAGAATCTGCTTTAACTTTGCTTTATGCAGATTAGCCCTCTATAATATAAAAATAAAAGATTAATTATTTATAAACTATTCATAGTAGGAATACTTTGGAAAGATTAAAATATTTTTGGTTTATTGTGGTCTTCAAAATAATGATATAGAATTCCGAATTGTTTGTGTAAATACAGTCTATGTAAATGAGATAATAGTCAAAACGTAAACATTTCCTTAAAGCCTGTAGCTGAATATGTTTAATTTGATCTATGAGTCACTCTGATAATTAACGCAACTACTTTGTACAAAGGTGTAATGCTAAAATGAGCTTTTGTACAATGTCAACCCAAAATATGACTATTGTTTATAGTTAGGCAAACTAGTCTATGTCTTAGCTTTTGATATTCTGTAATGTATATCTTAATAGGAAACAGGATAAAACAAAAAAAAATAACTTTTCTTGCTATCTTTCTCCTTTGATCCATGCCTTAAGGAAAGGGGATTTCATTTTTTACTTTAAAAACGTCTTTATTGTAACTATTTAAGGTCTGTAGCATGACGTTTTGATATACATATACATAGTGTAATGATTAGTATAGTCAAACCAATTAAAATAGCACTCATTTCTATAGGTAACTTTTTAGACCCTGAGGTAAAAGCACCTAAAATATGTTCCCTTAGTAAAGTCTCAGTACATAATGTGATATTATTAACTACAGTACTCATGCTGTCATTTAGATCTCAAGACTCACCCTACATTACTGTATCTTTGTACCTTTAACCGACATCTACCTGGCGTCACCCTCTTTCCTCGTCCTCACCCTCCCCTTGGTTTTACAAGTTCTGCTCTTTATTTCAGTGTATTTGGCATTTTTTTCATTAGTACATATTTGCAGTAGGCAATGATTACATTCATCATGGGGAATTGGTACATGCACCTTATGTATTTTAATTTGTTATTCATCTTTCCCTTCCCCTTCCAAACCTCTATCTATAGATCCCTTTCCTATTTGCAAAAAATCTATCTCCTGTTTCCTATTGTCTATCTTTTACTTTGCTCTTTAAATAATTTATAGTTTGAGTTTCTCATATAAGAAAAGCTACATGATATATAGGCTTGGATGTCTGATATATTTCACTTACTATTGTGATCTCAGGGTACATGCATTTTCCTACAAATAACTCAAATTTCTTGTTTTTAAAAGTAGTGTAGTACTCTGTTGTGTATAAATACCATATTTTCTGTATCTATCTGTTGGTGAATATGTAAATTATTTCCAAGATTTAAATATTTAGATCACTGCCATAGGTCACTGTCTTTAATTCTTTCAGGGAGATACCTAGAAGAGGGACAGCTGTGTTGAATGGAATTTCACATTTTAATTTTTTGAGAAATTTCCATACTGATTCTCATAGTGGTTGTCCTTTTACACATTCCAACCAGCTAGGTAGCTGATTTTTTTTCTTCAAAGCCTTAGCAGCATTGCTTATTTTTGATTTCTTGATCATAGCTATTCTTTCTGGAGTAAGAGGAATTTCTGTATTGTTTTAAATTGCATTTCTCTTATGGCCAGAGATGATAAACATTTTTTCATGTATTCACTGACCATTTGCACTTAGTGTTTTGAGAAGTGTGTATTCATGTTAGTTGCCTTTTTTTTTTTTTTTTGGTACTGGGAATTGAACTCACCTTGCGCTTACCAGGCAAGCATTTGAGCTGCTGAGCTAAATCCCTGGCCATGCAGAGGCTTTTTAATTTGATACGATCCAATTTGTTGAATCTTGATGGTATTTCTTTT
This sequence comes from Cuniculus paca, assembly GCA_004365215.1. Classification (NCBI taxonomy): domain Eukaryota; kingdom Metazoa; phylum Chordata; class Mammalia; order Rodentia; family Cuniculidae; genus Cuniculus; species Cuniculus paca. The sequence goes on along the minus strand of RJWT010013444.1, from coordinate 15,678 downwards.
GCAGTTGAGGTGTTTAGAAAGTCCTAACTGTACCGGGCTCAAGATAAAACCAAGGAGCCAGAGACAGTGCCAATTAGAATTTGAGAACCTTTATTAGCCAACTGGTGACCGAACAGTAGAATTCATGCAGGGAACCACTGTGAGGTCCTGGGCCTAGTGGAGGATGGGTATTTAAACATAAAAAGTCACATTTATGTTTGTCAACAACTGCTGTTAACATTTTACAGAGACATCCTGTTTTTTGTAAACCCGGTAGTGCGGAACTTACTGGTCAGTCCTGGGATGGGGGCTGACTTGCACTTCCCAAGGGGCTATAACTTTGAAACTCAGATTATCTTGACACATTCCTTTAGCCTGAGAACACGGATCTGGGAGAGCTCTGTCAGAGTTTAGTATTTTTCCATTAGGCTAGCCCATAATACTAACCTGTGTCTGTGTCTTTAGGACTTTTACCTATTGTATCTTCCAGCATGTTATTTATTTATGTCATTGATTCATTTCAATTTTATTTTTGACCTTGGTGAGAGATACTGATCTAGATTTGATCTTTTGCTTGTGTTTTATGATCTTTTTGATTTTTTGTTACTTTCCTGTTTGCCAGTATCTTGTTGTCTTGGTTACTTTTTTCTCATTGTTGAGACAAAATACCCAATGCCCAAAATGAAGTAAGGAGAGGTTTATTTCTTACAGTTTTTGGAGGTTTCAGTCCATACTCAGCTGGCTCCAAGGCAGGGTGGTGTGGCTGAGGGGCAGCCGTTCATGGTGGCTGCAAGTGGCAAAAGCGAACTGCAAAAGAGGGAAAACCACGCCCCCATTCCAACCTTATACTGTATGTCGGCTCCACCCCTGGGCGGGTGCAGAACTCACACCGCCAATCCCAGCACTAGACAACGAATCAATCGTGAACATTAGATTCAGCCGCTTCCATGACTACATGAGGCTTGGGGGGAGCATCTATATACAAACCATAACACTTGTTGAGGATTTTTGCACCTACGTTCATTAAAGAGACTGGCCTGCAGTTTTCTTTAGTCACATCCTCGTCTAGTTTTGGAATCAAGGTAATGCCAGCTTAAGGAATGAATTTGACAATACTCCTTTCCTTTCAGTTTCTATAAAGATTTTGAGGAGTAATAGTGTTAGATATTCCCTGAAGGTCTTGCAGAATTTAATGATGAATTCACTGTGTCCTGGGCTTTTCTTCATTGCTAGATTTTTTATTTCTCCCTGAAATTTTTTTTCTATTAAAGGTTTTAGTACCTTCTTGGTTTTGGTCATTCATATGTTTCTGGAAATCTATTATTTTCTTCTAGGTTCTACAATATGTCAGAGTACAAGTTTTCATAATAGTTACCAATAATCTGGTTTTTGGTGAGGTCTGTTGCAATTTTGTCTTTTTTGTTTCTATCTATATTAATATGAGTCTGTTTTCTTTTGTTAAGTTTGATGTTTATTATTTAATTTGTCAGTTAATTAACTGTATATTTTTTAGCCTCAACTTCATTAATTTCTACTCTGATCTTTATACTTTCTTTGCTTGTACTTGACTTGGATTTAGACTGTTCTTATTTTTCTAGGACCTTTAGGTGTGCCACTAGATTATTTCTCTGGGCTTGCTTTGCTTACTGTGCACATTTATAGCAATAAACTTTCACTCTAGGACTCCTTTCATTGTGTCCCATAGATTCTGTTGTGTTATACAGGCATTATCATTTGATTCTAGGCATTTTTTAATATCTTTTTTGATTTATTATGTGACCTACTTATTACTCAGGACTGTATTACTCAGTATCAGGGTGTTTGCAAAAACCGTGGTTTCTTTTGTCATTGATAGTGTACTATGATCAGATAGTAAACATGGAATAATTTTGATTGTTTCATATTCATTTACACGTGCTTTATGGGCTAGTATGTGGCCCATTTTGGAGAAAATTCCATGTGCTGCTGAAAAGAATGTGTATTGTGTTGTGGTGATAGAATATTGTAGATGTCTATTTTTCTTTTTTCTATTTTTATTAGTATGTGTTTATGATACATAACCAATACATTCATCATGGCAAATTGGTACATATACATATCACATGCGAATTCTTTTTACTGCCTCTTGCCCATCACCTTCCTCCCATCTTCCCCCATAATTTCAACATGATGTCATTTGTCCTGATATTAGTTCATCATCGAATTCATGGAAATAGATTTCTTTAGAATTTCATGAAAGGTCTTGCTCAAGAGGATATTTTTCGAAGTACGTCCTATTTGAAATAAGGAAAATGGTAACATAATTCAGCTGTACCTTGCTTAGTCGCATGTGCCCACTTTACAGTGTCCAGCACAACAGGTCTTAATATTTGATTATTTAAATAATGAATAATGCAAAGAAAGCAGCTAACCTTCTAGCTTAGAATAATGTCTTAGTTACATGGTTAGGCATTGCTGAGACACAGTACCCAACAATCACAATCGAAAAGAGGAAAGATTTATTTTGGCTCACTTTGCAGGTGTTTCAGTTCATAGTTGTGTGGCTCCAATGCAAGGGGGCAGGAAGAGGAGGTACAACTCAAGTGATGGTGGCACCAAAGGACAAGGGAGGGACAGAGATACACTTGCCCAGGCCAGGCCCCCACCTCCTTCCACCAGGCATCGCCTCTCAACATCATGCTGAGCTATAAACTCGTCAGTGGACTAGTTCATGGATGAGAACCATGCTTCCATGATCCAGTGACCTCCCAAAGCCCCACTTATGAACATATGAGGCTTTGTGTGTCCACCCAGGTATAAATCATAATATTCCACCCCTGGCCCCCCAAAGACTCATAAACATCTCTTTATGCAAAATATATTTAGTCCATCTCTTAAGTGGCCAATGTTCTTACAGTTTCAGCACTGCTGAAAAGTGCAAGTTCAAAGTCTCCTCAGAGATTTAAGCAAACTCTTAACTGAGAACCCCTTTAAAAATGAAAATAAAGTTTAATACTTCTAACAGAAAAAGGCATAGGATAAGCATTCCTATTCCCAAAGGGAGAAGAACTACGGGGATATATAGAAATGGGACCAAAACCAAAATAAAATCAAACAGGGCAAACATTAAATTCCCTAGTTCTATGTCCAGCATCCAGGGTAATCCATGGCAAGATATGTATTCCAAAAGGCATAGGTGGACCCATCCCTATCACTTTCCGCTAGAAGTCTCTTTTGGGTTGTTTTTGCTCACTGTTTGCTGCTTTCCTCAGATGTTCCACATTCTTGACTTCTCCAACTTTCTGGGGACTCTACTGCACCTTCACCTTTACACTCATGGTTTCACACACTGCCCACTCAGTGGCCTCCCAGGCCTTCTGATATATAGTTCAAAGTCTTCCTGTCCCATAGCTCTTGTACCGTGCATGCGTGTTAAACTGGCAACATGTGAATGATGCCGAGTCTGTTGCCGGCTGGAGCAGTCACCAGGCTTCCTTCTATCATAGCTGTAGGGGTCTGAGTGCATAGACGACTAGGCTTTGTGAACCAAAATCCTGGGGAATGAATTTCCACTCCCTAGACTGCTGCTATTCTGTTGCATGGTGCCCTGGGTCTCTCTTCTCAAAACAAAATCTTTCAGCTTTGCAATGTTGAGTCAGCCAAGTATGGAATTTTTCCCTCTCATATTCCCTTAAGGCATTTTTACTGTTGTCTTGTTCCAAAGTACTTGGCTTTATTTTAATGTTAATCTTTTCAGCAACCAAGTTCTCTTCTGCTCCATCTTTGCAAGCCCCACCTTTACTGGAGTTTTCTTTCGGCCAAACTCAAAACATTTTAAATCATTCTGCTAGGCTGTTTGCTCTTGATTCTCAGTGCAGAGCTGGTTAAAAGTACCCAAGCCACAGCCTGAATGATTGGTTGCCTTGAAATTTCCTCCACAACATTTATTAGTCCGCTGTCCTTAATCTCAGTTTTCTACAAATTTTCAGGACTTAAGCAAACTGTAGACAAATTTTTTGCCAAAGTATAACACACACGGCCTGGAGTTCATGTGCCAGTGCAGTTCCCAACTGAAATCTCTTGAGCCTGGTCTTTACACACTTTATTTCTATCCACATTCTGGTCTTCTGAGTTCTGACCAGAATCTCCCATCAGATCGGGCTTACGGCATTCTAATGCTGCTTTTCCAGCCTGCATCTCCAACCTTTTCTAATTTCTCCTGCAAGTAACTTGCAAAGGATTCTGATCTGCATGGTCAGGTAGTGTCACAGCAACTGTTCTACTTCTCTGATAACAAAATCTGTCTTAGTTTCTTTCTTATTGCTGACGTAATACCTAACACCCACAATTTAAAGGAGGAAACTTTTATTTTGGCTCACAGTGTGTAGGGGTATCAGTCCTTAGTTGATTGGCTCCAAGGCAGAGTAGCATGGCAGAAAGTAGCATGTGGTTTTGTATTAAGTCCTGAAAACCTATTTTGAGCCTATAGTTCACCTTTGATATTTCTTTGTTAATTTTTCCCTAGTTGATCTATCTTTTTGTGTAATTGGGATGTGGTGGTCCTCTACTATCGTTCAGATGTTTATTTAATCTTTTGTTTTTGGTCCTGTAGTATTTATTTAATGAAGATGGGTGTGCCAGTTTGGCTTACATATATTTTTACAATTTTTAACTCTTCCTGGAGAAATTTTTCCTGAATTAACATTTAGTGATCTTCCTTACCTCTTCAGATTAGTTTTAGCGTGAAATCTACTTTGTCTGAAAATGAGAATGTTAGTCCTGTTTGCTTTTGGAGTGCTAATGCATGGAATATGGTTTTCCATTGTTTAATTTTTAGTGTATGAATATTTTTGATTAGCTATTGATATTATGTGCAGCATACTGTTGATTTTGTTCTTTATCCAGTCAACCAAACTGTGTCCTTTGACTGGGGAGTCGAAACTGTTTATATTGAGAATTATTACTCAAAGGTGAGCTATTACTGTCATTCCATTATTTTTATGCTGTTGACGCCAACATTTTTCCCTTTTGTTTCACTGCTCATCTTGCTTGATATATTCATCCCACCAGATTTTCTGGCTTCATCAACTTTGTAGTCTTTTTCTAGGATATCTTTAGAATTATTTTGGAGCACTGATTCAGTGTTCATGAATTTCTTAAGGTGTTGTCATGTGAAGAAGTCCTTATTTGTCCATCAATTTTGAAACGTATTTTTGCACAATGTATTACTCTCAGTTGAAATCTGTTTTGTTTTATGATTTTTAACACTTCACTCCAAGCTGTCCTGGTCTCTGAAATTTGTATTGCAAAATCTTCTGCAATCCTAATGGGTTTACCTTTATAAGTGATTTTTTTGCTTTTTTTGGTTAGCTTTTAAGATTTTGTCCTTGTGTTCAGTTTTTGGAATTTTGACTATGATGTGTTATGGAGAATTTCTTCTCCAGTCATAATTATTTTGATGTTTTATACTTTGCTTATCTGTGTGTTGAATTCTTTCCTCCTACTCAGAACGTATTCTGCTATGACTTCTGTAAGCAGATTTTTAATTCATTTTTTGTAATCCAAATTAGTCTCAGGTTAGTCTTCTTTGCATCATCTAGTAGCTACTGGATCAATTTTCCTTGCTTTTTTATTGTTTTTGAGGTTTACCTGTGTGTATGGTCTTCTGCATCAGATGTGTCTTCTAGACCTAACATCCCTAACATTGGTCACTTCTGTTCATATGTACAATAGAGATCTTTATCTCTGGGATTTCTGTTTGGAACCTTTTCACAGACTGTTTCTTTGATAAATTTGGCATTCATCTTTTAACTGATTTTGGTTAGCTCTTCTAATTTGTTATTTGACTCTTTAAATGTATCAGTCAGTTACTTTACTAATTCTTCTGATTATATCATACTTGAAGTTTCCACATTCCTTTGCTTCCTCTTGGTAATTTTATACAATTCTACTATATGATGTTTGTTTTTCTATTCTTTAGTGTGCCCCTGGAATCTCCTTAGGTAGATTTTGGAGTTTTTGGAGGTATTTTGTTGCCTTGTTTTTTATGTTTCTCTCTCTGTGTGTGTATGTGTACACTCGTGTGTACTGTAGGTTGAGATCAAGTAGAGGGAAAAAAAATCTCTGTTGTTTGTATAAATATCTCTAGTTAGATTCTTCTTTCCAGTGATGTGATCTTGGTTTTATTTTTCAAGAAATATTGTCTACCAGTTCAACCAAAGTGAGAACCTACTGGTTATACCAGCATCAATAGATCCAACAATACCTTGGTCATGAACATTAAAACTTGTTTTGGCAATTTTGACAGTTTTACCCTTTTATCAATCCCCCTGACAGACTAATACTATAATACTACTAGCAGTTAGTCTGGGATGTGGAAGAAGGGGTAAGGGGAAAAGGAGGAGACAAATCAGAAAGAAGAGTGGGGGAGAAGAGGAATATCAAAAGGTGAAAAATAGGATGGTAGGCTCTGTTGGAATTATTTTTAAAACTGGGGTAAAGGACTCATGTTTAGAGGATGTTTGAAAGAACATGGGTGGTGGTGGGAGGAGGGATGCAGAGGGAGGGGAGTGTATTTAGAGACGGGGAAGAAGCACATTTGGCAGAACCTGTGGATGTGTTTGTAGTCTAGTCTTGTCTTGTCTTGTCTTGTCTTGTCTTGTTTTCTTTTCTTTTCTTTTCTTTTCTTTTCTTTTCTTTTCTTTTCTTTTCTTTTCTTTTCTTTTTAATCCTCTAAGCACAGTTTTGATAAGGGTTACTCTGCAATGCCCAAGAATGGTACTATTTAAGGTAGAGCACTAGTTAATTCTTATTCTCTTTTGCACATATATAGTATCTCCTATGCATCCACCATATGAATGGTGGAGAGGAAGAGAGAAAAATGTGAGGATTAGAAAACGGGGCAGAGTGCTTCCCTTGCTAATGCCAGATGGTCACTAATGGGCAGGGTTTCACATTGTCATCCAGTTTCCAGGGGAGCGAAAGGGTAGTGTCTGCTCTGGTGTGGCTCTGTTGCGTCACCTTTTGTCTTCAGTGTTCCCTGTGTTGCTGTCCACAGCTCCTGCCATTAGAACTGCTGAGTGGTTTGTTCAAGTTTACCCGATAGATTATATAACTATTTATAGGTTGTGTAAGTCTTTCCTTATGCAGCTTTCTTCCTCGGCTCTTGGCCACCCACTTCGACAGGCACCACTTGAATCTGAAAGTATTTCATTCTTTTTTTTATTTGAAAAATAAAACAAAACAAAAGATGAAAATGATACAGAATTTAAAAGAAAATAGGAAATTAACACTAGTTAATATATTGCATATTGTTATCTTAGTTTTTGTTCAGGCTACAAGATTTAAGCATGAAAAAATGATCAAACAATCAAACAATGAAAACACAAACTGTTCTTTTTGATGAACTTACAGAGATTAGTAATATAGTTATCTGTCTTATATATATAGACATACCACATACATATATGTATACCTATATACATGTAATCTTTTCTCCTCTTCCTTTTCTCCTTTCTCCTATACCAGTTGTTCTTTCCTTTTGAGCACTTTCTTTCCCTTTCATTGTACATTTTGGATCTCATTACTCTTTCAGTATTTTTTTATACTACAGAGACAGTATGATATTTACCCATGTGAGTTTGATTTATTTCACTAATGAGTATGGTCTCAAGTTGCATCCATTTACCTGTAAAAGTCTCAAGTTTATCCTTCTTTATAGCTGAGTAATACTCCATTGTATAAAAATACCACATCTTTTTTTATCTATTCCACAGTTGATGGGCATTTGAGTTATTTTCAAGATTTAGTTATTACAAATTGTGCTGCTATAAACATGGGCTCACATATACCACTGTGGTATGATGTTTTCAATTCTTATGGGAAAATACCCAGAAGGAGAATAGCTGGATTGAACAGGACCTCCATCCTAGTTTTTTGAGGAATCTCCACACTGATTTCCATAGTGGTTGTACCGGTCTACACTCCCACCTACAGTGGAGAAGGGTTCCTTTTTCCCCACAGCCTTGCCAACATTTGTTATGTTGATTTCTTGTTGGCAGCCATTCTTTCTGGAGGTGGAATCTCAGTGTTGTTTTAATTTGCATTTCTCGAATGACTAGTGATGTTGAACATTTCTTAACATATTTATTTGCCATTTGTATTTCTTCATCTGAGAAGTGTGTGTTCATCTCAGATGCCCATTTTTGCAGTGGGTCTTTGAATTTGGGGGAGCTGATGTTTTTCAATTCTTTATATGTTCTAGATATAAGTTCTTTGTCTGAGAGAAGTATTTCATTCTTAAGCCAAATAAGACTTTTAAAAATACCAATATTAGCTCTGTTTATGAGGACCTTGAGTAAACTAGTGTTGCCATACAGAAAGGAAATAAATTGTCAAGATAATGACAAATTGGAGAATATTTCCTCATACAGATTTTTTTTGGTCTAAATGCAAACAATTTCCACCAACCTATTGACATATTTGGCCTCAGATTAAATTTCAAAAATACCGATAACAATAAAAATGTAACGAGTATAATCCAAAATCTTTTGGGCAATGTTTATCAATAAGTGAAATTTTGGATATCTAAGTATTTTATTTCTCTGATTATTCATTTTTTGTTTTGTAGTTTAATATAATTTGTCATACAAGTTTCAATCTTATCACAGCTACTTTGCTGCTAAGGCTTTTTTTAAAATCAAAAGATAGATCGAAGAGCATTTAAATGAACAGTTTCCTTACAGCTATGACAGTACTATTCACTATTGATGAAATTCTTTGGTTTTTACTTTATGGTCATCTGAAGATATTAGGTGTTGAACTGATGAAGCTATTGTTTGATTAGATAATAGTATAAATTTTCTAAAGACAATTGATTATAGAAACTATGAAAGCACAGTTCCATAATATCCAAAACCAAAGATGATATAAATGGCATTTTGATGTGACCTCTTTAACTTTAATTTATAGTTTTAATAATAGAAAAGTATCATTAATATAATTCTTTCTTTGCCTTTTTTTTCATTTGTACTTTTCAAACATCACTAAGAATTAAATTACAGTTTTAGAATTAGTACATTGAAAATAACATTAGAAATTGAGGAGTTTTTGTGACTATCCTGGAAATAAAAAAATTCCTAAAGTATTTTATGCAAAACGTTCTCCCAGGAGATGATTTTGAAAGAAAAGTACTCCAAGCTGGGCATGGTGGCTCACTCCTGTAATCCCAGCACTAGGGAGGCTGAGACAGGAGGATCATTGTGAGTTCCAAACCAGCCTGGGCTACAAAGTGAGCTCAAGGTCAGCCTGAACAGCATAGTGAGACTCTGTCTCCAAAAGACAAGGGCCAGGGATCTAGCTCAGTGACCTAAGTGCCTGCCTGGCAACACAAGGTCATGAGTTCAATCCCTGGTGCCTGGAAAGAAAGGAAGGAAGGAAGGAAGAAAAGTACTCTATCTTCAACTTGTGTTGGAAATTTACACAATGCACTTATTTTTTAATTAGTAAATTAGCATGTCAGAGGCTCTTATATAACCTGTAATAAAGAAAAATTTTAGTCTTTTTAATATAACTTTCTCCACATTTATTTGAACACAGGATACTTTATAGCATTTGACAGCAACTAACATCCTGTGAAAATGTTCATTCTGCAGAAGATCAGGTAAAACATTGCTTCAATGTACGGCAAAAAAGGGCATCAGTATTTGTGTATCTGAAAAATATCAAAATAGATATTTTCATCTTCACCTGGCCTTGGTCTATCTTATATTAAGCATATCATCTTTTCATGGAGATACAAAACACAAGCACATAACCAAAACAAAAACAAACAAACAAAAAAACACAAGAAAATATGCCAGAAAATAAGAGAGAGATTATCACACACACACATATATATATATATATATATATATATTTATTTATTTATGTATTATTTTAATTTTTAAATAGTTTTATTAAGGGATAGAAATACTAAAAAGGTAAATTTAAGGGTAATATGGAGTTAATGTGGTAACACATTTTATTATGCAAGAATATAATATGGCTACTCATACAATGTCTAATTTATTTTTGGGTTTTTTTGAGCCAGGGTCATGCTATGTAGTTTAGGCTGTCCTTTTACTCACTGTGTAGCTCAGGCTGGCCTCGAACTCTGTGTTCCTCTTGCCTCAGCCTCCCGAGTTCCAGTTCAACGTTAGACATTCTAGGCAAAATTATGCAGATGACAGCAAGAAGAAAGATCTTCAGTGTTCGAAAGTGAAAGAAGCTCAAATCTGGAGTAAGTGAGGAGTTTATGAACTACTGTATAGAACAGCACAATGAACCCAAAAAGAAAAGGGGCAAGTCATAAGAAATTATTTTATAAGATTTTCTATCACTGCTTATTTTACTGTTATCCAGAGAAATTCATCCTGTTGTGGACTCGGATTTCTTCTTAAACATTTATTTGTACATTGCTATTATTAGAATATAAAGATGTTAATATTTTAAACCTAAAGGAATTATAATTATTATAACAACAAAAATAAACTCCCTACCCCAAAGTCTGGAAATTATGTGGTAAACACACAAGATTTTGATTTCAGTGAAGTTTTTTGAAAGAGACTCACTGGAGTTACAGTTGTCTTTTCAGAGGAAAGGATAAGTGTATTTTATAGAAATATTTGGGAGGGGAATAATGTAATCTCAGGTTCCATCTAATTGTAGGCCTTACAACTTCCCCTTGAGGCTTAAACAAATCCTGCCTGAGTGAAGGCTCTTGTAAAATGTTATGCTTTGAAATAGATTTCATTAATGGCTTCTACTGATAATTTATTTCTCCTTTTATGCACAAGTTTCTTCTCATACAAATAATGGACAGCTTATTTGCATATAAATAGATTTTAGCATTTGCTGAAGCAGAGACCAAATATGTTTCTTTCCCCTCCTTTGGACATTGCTAAGGAGGGTGGGAGGGGGGAGAAAGACATTTTGCAATAATTAGAAATCAGTTTATAATAATTTTTTCATCAAACGTTTTGCATCAATGATGTTTTTAGTGGTGTACTTCAAATAAAAAATCTTAACCTATTTTAAAATCACAAAGAAAAAGAATTTACAGTGTTTTTACTTGTGCTTTTTGGTATGCCTATGATTAAAAAGAAATACCTTGATGTTGCTTAATGAAAGATTTACTATGACCTTGTGATTTTCTAATTAGTTGTTACTGTTTCTAATAAGCATGTTCTTTGTTGGAGAAAGTAAATACTTTTTCCATGGCCACAGAAAGTATGTTTGAAACATACAGTTATTACTTAAATTAAAAATTATTACAGTACATTATCACTGATACCCCTCAAAGTACTCACCTTTATCCTATCATTCTTGCCATTTTCTGCTCTATGTTGTAGTGGCTACCTCAGTATCCTAAAGGGATTCCAAATGTTTAGCGTCCGTGATCCTTTTGACTTGGGGCAACAAACTAGATACTGCATGGTGTGAGATCTGGTGAATGAACGCGTGAGGGCACACTGTGATGTGTTCACACGCCTGCGTTTTCACTGGGAGGACCTTGGCAGTGCCAATATTATTTTTATTTTACCTCATAAAGACACACATGAAAGAGAACTTGTAGAACTGCTTCAGAAAGTAGCAAGAACAATGAGCTAAGTGTATTTGCAGCAAAGTGGAGTTTTTCGAGGGGGGTTTAATGGCAATGTGTCTTTTACTGTAATAAATTTTAAAAATTTAAACATTCATACCTCATGTGAGATGTAACAAAGGATATGCTTATGATTGAGAGCTGTTTTGTTCCATTCAGTGAGAAATGTGGAAATGCTCACCTTCCAGTTGTCATACAGGTAAAAATATCAAAACTTTAACATTTTTATTATAGCACGTATTTTCTTTCTAAATAAATCTTATAATTTGAAGACCCTTTGCAGCTATTTTCACCTTTTAGTTCAATTAAAGATAAGTATTGGTGGAGAAAAACAAATCATTTCATTTTATATGTTTGCCTTTTGAAATATGACATATTTCTATTTAATTGTACTGTCAGTGAGTAGCAGGCATTATCTTATAACACTCCTTGAGAAGATTAAGATAACAGCTGCTCTCTGGTAGGTATGATGTCTATTAATGTGTGTCTTTCTCACCAACGGAGGCCACTCAGTGTAAAATGAATAATGACTTCAACTTTCAATGGAGACAGCAAGCATGACCACTGTATTTGAGCAGTTCTATTTTACTAGATTTCTTTTATTTGCAGAAATAGTATTTTCATTTCTTGTTACATGTGTGCTTGCCAGGTTAATGAAGCTATTCCTTGGTGACCAAAGACATTTTTAAACATGAAACCAAGATATAGTCCTAAAAGAAGTAGTTAAACATACTGTTTTTTAAACCTGTGTATTTTCAGTATCACGTTATGCTTTTTTGCCAGTTTAAAAAGTGAAGAGGAAATTGGCCCTTGGAATATGCACATTCATTCTGCCACAGAGAGGCAGCCTTCACCAACAGATGGGATGTAGGATGAATGGATTCCAGGAAAATAGCTTTTCACCCAATTTTTAAGAAATTGTTATTTAGAATAGGCTTAGAAAATAGCAATTGTGAGGCAAATTTAACACTTTATCTGTGTGACAATATGAAGATCTGCAGGCAACTTGATTATTAGAATTGTGACATTTGAGCTTTTATAATTTTTGAAATAAAAGTGGAATGCAATAATCATATCCCCTTTTGTTATGAAAGTGAATTAATAGTCTAAGAACAAAGTCTCCAGATTTCTCGAGTGCACTTCAATTTATTCAGTGCCCTAGACCAAAGTTACCCATTGGGGGCTGTTCAGGTAGAATCATAATATTCTCATTTAAGTAACCTGATATTTTGGGGGCAAATTTGATGTTTTTGAAGGTGCTAGAGATTAAGAAGTGAAGAGTGAAGTAGTGAAAAGAATTGTCAATAAAGCCAAGTCACAGCTGTGCTATTTAACCAAGGTTCCTGTAAAATTAAAAGAATAATTTCTCTGTCCACTTCTCAGAATGTTTCAAGGTCTAAAAACTGAATAATTTGGTCCTTACTCATTGTATAACTTGATGAAAGCTGACTAATTTCTTTAGGGCATTTTATCCCTGTTTTACATAGTAAGAAAGTAAAGCTTAACACAGTTTAGAGAATTTACCAAGAACACATGTCTTATATAGGAAAAGCCAGAACTTGAATTATGGCTTAAGATTATTTTGTAAGATAATTAGATAAAATAAAACAGAAATGAAAAAACACTTATTTTTGAAAAAATTATATCTTCCACAATCATGAAATAAGTTTTATAAATTTGGCCCAAGATTGAAGTAGTATGACCTACCCATAACAAAATTCATGCTATATTAGAGACCTCCATTGAAAAGCAGATCTCTTTGCAATCTTCGTAATACTAATGTCTACTAATCTTTTTTCTCTCTGGCAACAGTTGTTCTAAATGTATTTAAAACATTTACCTGTTATACCATCTAAATATTCTTTTGATACTATAAGTAGAAATGTGAAATGTTATCCATTTTATTTCATGGACAGTTGCTAAAAAGCAGAATGAAAAGATGGTGGTTAAAATGTTCAAAGTCACAAGAGTAGATTCGAGGTCACTCATAAATTAACTCTTCCTGGATTCAACTCAGTCCAGCATTTACTGAAGCTCTACCACGGGCAGTTAGAAATGTGACAGATTCAGATAACATTGTAAGAGAAATTCATGCCTCATCCAGAATTCAGAAAGTTTATCTTCTAGATCACCAGTTCTTGAGATTACATGAAAGACTAAAGACAGCATTTAAATATATTTAGAAGAACTACATACTAAATTGTAGTTTAAAGGTCTTAAAGAAATTTGTGTTATCTTGGTTGACTTTGAAAGATTATGATTTGGCATGGATCAGATAATCTGTATTTTAAAACTAATTTGGACAATTATGATGCTTGTGGTCCATGAACCACACTTGGAGAAAGATTAGTTTAAAATGTATGATATAAATATATTTTTGACTAATATTTCCAGCTGTACAATGAGTTTAGCTGGAGGCTGGCAGGCTGATGTGTCCAAAGCTGTAGGAGGGCAGTAAAGAATCTCATGGACTTTGAGTGCATCATCCAATGAGGAAACCTTTGACTATTTGGACACAGACATTAATTAAAAAAAAAAAGAACTCTACTGTTATTATTACTGGTTAAATTTAACTAAACTTAACTGGGAATAGTTGGTGATACCTTAAAGGTAGAATCCTGCCAGATTCTCACATTATATGTTTATTATTTCAAAAATAGTGTTAGAGAATATGTACATTGTATGTTCACAGGATTGTAGTAGGTGGCAAATGCTCTTTGGGTGAAGAAAAAAATATTAGTTTAAATCTGTGTATAATTTCAGTATAGTAACATGGAACACAAAACTTCCAGAAATATTTGATAGTTAACCGTTAATTCCTCTTCAGTATTGGATAAAAGTAAACATCTGATGATGTTAAAGAATAATAAAATGTTTGCTATAAATCATAGCTCATATACTATAGCTCTCTTAGTTTAATATTAATCAAAAACTGTATTTATTTTAAAAATAAGGTTGGTATTTCCATCTAAATAACACACTTAGCTTGATCTATGGCATGATGCCTTCCAAAGACATTATAACATTTTCCTGAGTTTTGCATATTCTATTTCTAGAGATAAGTGCAGTATTGAAAGGGAATGCTTTACTGATCTCAAGCTTAGTGTTGAAATAATGTCTAAGAGAATTTCAAGTACATTTTGAGACTTATTCTACTTTTTGCTTAGGAAATTTGTTGGCATGCAGGCTCAAAATTTAAAAAATGAACATTAGGATATAAAACCAAAATTCAGTTATGAAAGAGAAATTTATTGCTAATATTTGAGGCCAATGGCATTGTTGTATCTATCTTCAAAACAATTTCAGATGTTATTATTTGATAACTGTTGATTCATTAATGAAATCAATCAAATATTCTATATTGTATTTATAGACTGCCTATACAAAGTGCTGCTAGGTTAGAGGTGGTTATCCTTCCTTCCAATTTGTTCCTATAATTAATACAGAAATTGGGCTATATCTAAATTTTAAAAATTGGGAAAGTCATTCAAATTTACTTATATAATACTTACTTGCAATATACCTATGGTGTCAGAGAGTAAACATATCATTTTAATAGCAACTTTTCAAAAACTTCATTTGACAAGGCTTATGAATGCACATTTTTTTGATAAGCATGCACTTAGAGGCACACAGATAAACAGACACTACTCTCTGGAGAGTTATTTCAGACCAACTGAATCTATGTGATTTTGTACTTAAATGTCATATAGTGACAGCTCTATTGCTCAATCAGTGCTCGGAACATGTTTTAACAGGTGTATGGGTTAGGTAGAGAGGCATTTCTCTGTCTACTTAGTTGGTAGTACATTTGATAGTCCATTTTTAGGGGTTGTTTTGGCAGTATTTCCTGTATGTTCTGTAGTAACTTCAAGATGTCATTGTTAAGTATTTAAAGATTAAATATTTAAAGAAAATTTGAAGAGTAAGTATCTGTCTTGGTTACTTTTCTCTTGTTGCTGAGACAAAATACCTGACACTCAAAATTAGGGAAGGGAAGGTTTACTTCTTACAGTTCTTAGAGTTTTCAGCCCATACTTAGCTGGTTCCAAGGCAGGGTGGCGTGGCTGAGGGGCAGC
>RJWT010013443.1:0-21754 GCA_004365215.1 Cuniculus paca | reverse complement strand
AGCTGAAACTGTTCTTTGACATAAAGTATTTTAAAATATGTACGTCATGAATTTTATTTTCAGGTAGTAAATTAACGTTTTTTCACAGATTTGGAAACCCTTAAAGAAGAAATCAGCAGAGTTTTCAGGGGGCAGTGACCTGTACCTCCATGCTCCTCCAGAGCATCCTTTCTTCAGATACGTGTTCCAACATGCCTTCCTCTGCTCCACGGGTCCAGAGGGTCGTTGTGTTTTCACGATTAAGTCTGAAGTCCTTACATTCAATCCCAAGATCTTGCTCTCCTAATAGTTCCATTTTTATCTGTTCAACTCCCTACTCTCAAACTTTCCTCTAGTCATGCTGAACTTGTGGTTCTCCCACAAGGCCATCCTCTCATTCTCTATGCTTTTCTACCTTGGAAGACAGCACTTCATCCCTCCCTTGCCTCTGTCTGTCTTCCTCCTACTGGTCTTTCAAAACAACAGGGAAACCGACTTTTCTGGAAGCTTCTCTTGAGCCTTCTTCCCCAGTCGGCCTGGTTTAACACCCTCTACCCCTCCCCCTCAGCCTGGTACCCTCCCCTCTGAACTCTGTCATAGCACTTACTACCCTCTGTTGCGATTGTCCTTCCCCACACGGAGCACTATGAGAGCTAGGTTGGTGCTTTGTGTTTCCGTTTCTGTAATGTCGAGCACAGTTCCTGGTAGGTACTGGTGCTTGGGAAGGGTTTGGCACATCCAGTAGCCATGAGGTCATGTCTCTATTGTGTGCTTAAAAGGATACCCAGCTAAGCCTATAAACTAAGACAAAGCCATTACTTCTAAATTCTAAGACAAAGTCATTACTTTTAAATACAATAACTAAATAAAGAGTTGGCTATCTTATTCTAGGGTGTTTATCAATATTTTGTTCTTCTTCCTAGACAAAGTCTCTAAACTTTGGATTTATTTAAAGGGACCTAGGTTGTGTATTTGTGACTATTTATCACTGACTTTGCTTTTGTTGCTAACCAAGCATCTTTCTTTTCTTCTCTTGGTCCAGCTCCAACAGAGGCCACCTCACACCCACATCTGGGTAAGTTCAAGGCTCTGCCTTTTGTTCTGGACCTGCTGGTTTTGCTCTCCTGGCTATACGAGCAGGTGTTACTGAGGAAGAGAAATCCTCAGCCATTTCAGATTCACTGAGCAGTCACAGAAGTGAGTCTCAAGTCCACACTGGGCTTGAACACAGAACTGAGCAAATTCATGCACTTTTCTGTCATCTGGTCACTCACACAGGGACTTTCACACCCGCCAGAACCCTCACTCCAGGGATGCTGTTGAGTGTCACGTTTTGACTGAGTGTGTGAATGATGAGTTCTCCCCAGCGGTCCTGCCGTCACAAACACTACAGCACCGGGCCAGTGGGTATGGGACCACTGATGTGGAAGAATGGAGGTCCTTTCAGATTTGAGATTTCTGCTCGAATTAGTACAGTGAGGAGAGAAACAATTGGATCATTTCTTCAAAACTATAAAGGACACTGTTTAAGTGACTGACTGCTTTTTCACAGGGCACCATGATTTTTTTTCAGTGTCGTATACTTAGCGGGTCAAGTTCACAAGGCAAGCTTGTATAGTGGTTAAGCATACAGTGCCTGGAACTAAACTACCTGAGTTTTTTCACTTTCACCACCTGCTAGCCCTGTGATATTAGTGTACCTCAATTCCCTCATCTGTAAAATGGGATTAATGATAGCATCTACCTCACAGGATTGACAGGAGGATTAGATGAAGTTGCAAAGCATGTGATGAGTGAAATGGCAGTATTTGGCAACAAATAAATAAAATACCTATTAAACAAAAATAAAATACAGGGACAAATACCCATTAAGGCTAATCTATTGCCTTTGTACAAAAGTCTCTAGAAAACCAGTGACCTTTAAGAGTTAAATTACTTATTTGTGTCACTAAGAATTTATTTGAAAAAACAATTTCCTATGCTGTACAGTTTAGTAAGAGTGAAAAGAAATCATCCTCGCTGGTTTCCATCTTTTCAGATGTGTCTCACTGAGGGACTTCCAGACAGGTCAGTTATTTGTCTCTTGGGATTTTGCTTTCAACCTATAAACCCAATTAATTTATTTTTCCTCTCTGGAAAAATCTGCCTTGAGAAGCTCGACTTTTATGTCATGCTACAGCTCGGGGCTGCTCTGAGTTGGCAGCTGCAGTACCAGCTTAGAAAGATGCCTCCTGGCAGCCGAACCGGCTGGTGACCCGCGGTGGTGCAGCTGAGCCTGGCCAGGCTGGGAATCTGAGAGTGAGGGCTGTACCCTGTGGGCATTTCAGAGGCTGCATCTCATCACTGGGAGGAATCATTAAATCACTCCCAAGCACAGAGTACATCGGGTCTCCCCAGCGTCCAGCCTCATTCTCTCTTCTCGCGCCTGAGGCTGTTAGTACTTGGGACTCACTGGTGTCCAGGACTTCATTATGTGCTGGCCTGCTGGTAGACCTGGCTCAAGAGGACTGGGTGGGGCTGTCTCCAAAGAGAATTGGGAAGTATGCTTCCTGATTCGGGAAGAGATTTTAATTACCTGGTGAACTCAGAGAATTATATTTGAGCAAACATCCCAAAACCATAAAATATCACTTTTGAAAATAAATTTAAAATTTGGGGGGGTTTTTTGTTATCAGATGATATGATTTTAATTTTTCCAAAAGGCATCTGTTAACTTGTTCAAAGGAAATTATAAAGACCCAGAGAGTTTACATTATAGTTGAAATAAACCTGAGCAAGTCGTCTGAATCAGACAAGAGTATTTTTACACCACTAATTAATTTTATTTTTTATAACTTGAGCACACTTACGCTGTGGCTGCCGTAAAATTTTTTTTCTTTGCCCACCCGTTTTCAGTGGAAATATATACACTACACTTTATGAAAAATTCTCTGATCTTGGCATGCTCAAAGCTCTGCTGAAGCTTTAAAAATGGATATTTAGCACAACTCGATGACAGTGGTAATATATTTAAAACCGTCCATGGCTCCCTGGCATTCCTCCTGGTTTTTAAATCAACTTTACTTAGGAATTTTCCTTATTCATAGAGATAATATCTCCGATGCAGTCGAAGCACAGTTAATAAAAAATGAGTGAATATAGGGAATGAGAAAGCAAGCCAGGACAAGAAGGGTAGTAGGAAAGAAAAGACAAAATGGGTCAGCAGATAGCAGCAGCTTTTGCTACAGCTAAATAGTCAGAATACTCCATCCCCTTCATGCTTTGAAGTGAGGTAGAGGCTGAATCTGCCTGACAGGCTGTTGGGAGACGTGGATGGGTGTGTGTCTATAAATGAGTGACAAGTTCCCTGTGGACTTCTATGGTGGCTGCTGCTGACCTTGGCCTCCCTGCCTATCCTGCATAAGACACTGGTAGGCTTTTCCCCAGGGGCTTCAAGGTGGCTAAGCAACCAAGCCTTCACCCCAACTCACTGTAAGAACACAGCAAATACAATCAACTGCTTAAAATTCAGTGTTTAGTTTTAAATACTATGTATTATGCTTCAGAAGTGCAGGATGGTAGCACTTTTCTTTAGCCAAATACATGGTTGTAGTATAACTCTTTTCTAAATATTCTTCCCTCCCCCCCTTTTTTTCTTTTTAGCTGAAATACATACTGACAGCATTATCCTACGAGATGACTTTGACTCCTACCACCAAATGGAATTAAATCCAAATATATGGTAAGTTGCAGGAATATACCTCATTTTGGTTTATTTAATGCAAAAAAAGAATGTTGACTGCACTCCCAAGGAGTAGTTACTTAAAATTAGATTTCTCACTCACGCTGAAGTATCAGAATTGTGCAACTGTGGTATGAACGTAACATAGACTACACATAATGCTTATTTGCTTATTTCTTTATTTTTTCAAGGACTACATCTGGGTTCTCCTCTAAGCCATGGGTGTGGTTAGAATATTTTTCAGTTTTACAAAAATATTTATTTAGAAAACATGCTACAATGCTTCTGTTAATTACAATGACGCCAAATGAAAGAGGGAAAATTTCTTTGCCTGTGCTGACAAATGATTTGAATCATATTTCCAAATAATTCCTAAGTTATTAGATCACCTTATTATTTATACTCCAGTCTATCCTCAGAAGGCTGTTTAAATGCAAGCTCCATGGTATTTTTGAGGGCAAAGAAATAATGAACTCAAACATGTTCATCAATAACTGTTGCATACAGAGATTTCTGCCTGAATTTGTTGGCAATTTGTTATATTTTTGCTGACTTTGAAGGAATAGGTCTGTCAATCCAGAGCTGCAGTCTCGCTAATTTGGAAAACTATCTGAATTGGAGTTTTCTGTGACATTATATGCCATTGTATGGGCGAGGAAGAGTTGAAGAAACTCCAAACTTTCCAATGATACCAGGAATCTAAGCAATTTTCAGTACTAAAAAGAGAACAACCATTTCACATTTCCAGTGTCAGCCTATGGTATTCATTTCTGTTTTTGTTCATTTTCACTGTTGTAATTAGCAGTAGTTATATAGAGAGAAAATTAATAAAAGGTTACAGTTCTCCCAACGAGCTGGTATTTAATAGTGAAGACCCTAAAACATATGTTTAAAAGCTTGTAATCTAAGGGTACAAGTAATACGCTGTGAAATTCCAAAAAATGGAACAGTGATCCTGGTGGGAGTTTCTTGGATGAAATAGTCAGGAACTGAGAGTTGAAGATGACCTGAAGATAGCATGTTGGGGCTTCAGTTCTGAACAATGAACTTTTATGTCTTTTCTAGAAAGAAATATAGGTCTAGATCATGTAAATATAGAACAAAATATTACTAGACTAGACAGAGTCATAAAGTCTCATAATTTATATGCCATTTAAGAAGACAATCTATCAGCTGGCCTCTGTGGAAGATAAATTGTAAATAGAAATTTATTAAAATAAATTGAATTCTTTATTAAGAAAAAAAAAACTTTCCTAAGTGCTACTTTACCTGGGAAAAATTCTCTACTTCTCTTGACACTTTTTATATTCCACTAATATAGATGTTATCAAATGATTTGTTTCTTTGAAGGCACGCTCTTTTCTGTCAAGCTAATTCATGGGCTTCAACGAGTTTTCTTGACAAATACAAAACGTGACTTTTATGTGGTTCAAATTCTGTTATTCTTAAATCAATAAAATGTGATTGATTCTGCTTCACCCATTTTCATGACTGATCTGATACGTGCTTTCTTGGTCAAAATTATAGATTTTGTGTCCCTTTAGTTTAAGCTATGGTTTTTATGTGCTTTCTTGGCCAAAATTATGGATTTTGTGTCCCTTTAACTTAAACTATGGTTTTTCCTACTTCTGTAGAAAACCTCTTTTTAATCTTTAAAAGTCATTTTCTTCTGTCTTCTATCAAATATGCTTTAGAAAGTAATTTTACTTGATCCCTTACAATTCATAATCTCCTTTGCTTAGTCTTTTAAAATTAAATAAAGAAAAGGAAAACAGAAGCAACAGACACTCATTATCAGAGTGATGGCTATGAGGCCAAAGCCAGTGGAGACTGATATCAAGCTGGTCTGGTTTGACTCTTGAGCAAAGCACTTGCTGAGGACCCTGGGAAGAGTGAGGAATCGCCTCCTCTCACTCAGCTCCACTTCCTCACAGTAAAAGCCAGGCGAATACTGTCCGCACCAACTTCGGGTGTACAGCCACTCAGTGTAAATTAGTTCCTGCTCTTGCTTGGTCTCTCTTCCCTCCCTCCTCCCCTCCCTCCCGCTCTTTCCTTCCCTCCCTCTCTCTCCCCCTTCTCTTTCCTTTCATCCTTCCAGCCTCTCCCTCCATTTCCTCTTCCCTCTCTTCCCCACTTCATCCCTTCCACCTGTGATGCATTTGCACAGTGGACTATTTGTCTCTTCTAAATTGAGATATTATTTTTTTAAAGTAATCATTATTACTAAAACAGTCTTAATTTAATTTATTTAATTGAGTTCCCAAGTTTTCCTTCATTACATTTTCATGAAAAGCAGACACCGGATTAAATATATCTGTATTATGTAATCTATGGGATATACATCTGTGAAAATAGCAATGGAGCTGAATCACAGAGGAAGGAAAAAGAGGTTGTTAGATGCCTTGAATCCCTTGAAAATAACCATAAACTCCCTAAGTCAGAAACCAGCACCCAGTAAAATTGGATATCTCAGTTAAATATTTCCAATCAAAGAACAAAGACTTAGGGCCATGGATTTAGCTCAGTAGCGTAAGAGCCTGCCTGGCAAGCACAAGGTCATGAGTTTGATCCCCAGTACAAAAAAAAAAGACTCGTTTTATCTTGGACCCTCATAGCAGTTTTCACTCTTCCGAAGTCTCTTCTTGGTACACATTCTGCTGTGTAAGTTTCATCTCATATAACATTTATCCCACAGAAGAAAGAACCACAGCAGCTCTGTGACAATGTGGAAAAGAGAGTCCTTGGTCCCAACTCTGCGTCTCTGTGCCCCAGCCACACCCCACTGGATAGGAGCACTGTGCTGGGTGTGCCACTTTGGGCTAAATTTTCATCATTAAATACTTCACCAAAAAACTTGCCTTAAGAGGAAATTTGCTACTTGCATGACTGTGTTTCTCCCATGAGGTTCTAAAAGCATCATATACATTATTCGATTTGTCTTTTATGGATAAGTAAAAGGACAATCAAGAAATTAAAGTTAAGCCAGGCATAGTGATGCACACCTGTAATCCCAGCATTCTGGGAGGATGAGGCAAGAACACAAGTTCAAGCCCAGCTTAGGTAATATCACTAGATCATGTCTCAGAATAAAAAATAACAAAAGGAGAAGACCCTGGGTTCAATGTCAATATGGCAGGAAGAAAAGAAAGGAAGGTAGGGGAGCAGGAAGAAAGACAGAGAGAGAGAGAGAAGAAAAGAAGGGAAGGGAGAAAGGAAAGAAAGAAAGAAAGAAAAAGAAAAAAAAAGAAAAAGAAAGAAAGAAAGAAAAAAAAGAAAGAAAGAAAAAAGAAAAAGAAAGAGAAAAAGAAAAGATCATACATGTACAATGTTGGAGTGTTAGATTGATTTCAAAATTAAATTCTACTTGCTTTCATTAACTTCACCTAATAAAAGTAACTTTTCATGTAATTAATATCCAACTTTGTTCTCTCATGTACAAATGACTGTACATAAAAACAATATAAGATGATATCACTATTATTAATAAAAGAAATTGCTGTTTCTCTAAAGTGTTTAGTGGAAGCTGGAATAAAACTGAGAATTTTTTTGACATTGATGCAATCTCAAATGTACCAACTATCTACTCAACTGAAATATTTGAGCTTATGTAACAATTAGTAATTTGACTTGGTGAAAAGTTTAATTAATACAAAACAATAAACCATTAAAAAAAAGTCTTTTTGGTGGTGGTGGGGATACCAGGGATCAAACTCACGACCTCACACTTCCCAGGAATGCACTGTGCCACTGAGCCATATCCCAGACCCAACTTTTCTGGTTTTTACACTAGGTTTCAAGGGCCTTGTTAGTGCACCATCAGGCGGTAGGTAGCAACACACCGCCGGTCCAGATGCGCCTTCCTCCTGGGTTATCCTCCAGGCTCTGGTGACTGAGCCACACAGGCAGCCCTTGTTCCATCCTAAGCGCTCCTTCCGGACAGGTGCTCTGCTTCGAGTCTGTGTTCCTGGACCTGGGCCACGGCCATCTCTTCGATGCTGTACTCCGGTCCCTCTGCCTCCTGGCTCAGCATAGAGTCCTTCCACTCTTCACGCGTCTGATTTCCCTGGGGCTCTACCAGGAAGTGGTCCTTCTTCTCTTCACTTTCCCAGTCTCTTCACTTTCCCAACCTCTTCTGATTGCCTTGTGTGGCTGAGAGGTGAGACGCAAAGCTGTAGATGAAGAGAACAACCGAATCAGTATCGATCTAGTTGCAGCTCAGGCTCGTTGAGAGGATCTCTCCACTTTAACCTTGCTCTGGACTGGAGCACACACAGGTAAACATCTGGGGTCCAACGCTGTCCTCGCCAGTTCCACTGTGCCATTGAACCAAAGGAAGGCTAGAAACAGTGGGGATGGAGCAGCATCGATTTCTTAGTGCTGCTGACAGTACCCATCAGTAGTGTGTGCAGTACAGCAGTGTCTTATTCACACAGCAACAACCCTCCAACCTCTTCCCCCAAAACAGGGGAGAAAAATCTCATAGAACTCAATTTGAAGAATGTTACAAGCCATAAGTATGCTTTACCTTATTAACATTTCATTTAAACAACTACTACTTATACACTAACTACACCTTCAGAAGTCCTTTTAATGAATTGCACTGTTTCAGTAAATTCTCCACCTTTCTGGGGTGGTGATTCCATAATATATCTTGAAAAGATGTGGGATATTAGTCATGTGCATTTGTCAAAACTTGAGATCTGTGTGTTTCATTGTGTATAATACAGTAAAATTTGCTTCAATTAAATATTTTTGCAGTTATAAAAAAGCAAAGAGAGAAAGTATGAAATGAGATATTTCTGATTTATGACTTGGAAGAGAGAAAAGGAATGGAAGAGAGGGAAGGAATGAGGGAGGCAACAAGAGTAGCTAAAAAGTAAATGCATTTTTTAAAACAATTAAGTTTTGTTAAGAAGAGTGTTCACCCTCCAGGCAATTCCAAATTCAAGGAGGAATCTTTGTATTGCTTACGTTATCCCTTTTAATGCTTGTTTTTGAAGATTACTGAAACATTGGGAGTGCATCACTGATGTTTCAGTGGGAAACACAAGACTATTAAAAAACACACTAATAGATGCCAACTAGATGACAACAGATGTTTCCCCTCCAGCACAATGATAGAACAATGCTAACAGCAAATAAATATGCCCTGTTCTACAGAGATCAGGGAAATGCAGGACTTACTTCTCAGAAGAAGCACCGTAAATGAGTAAATTGTGATGCCAACCGGGATGTGAGACATCAAGAAGAAAGACTTCAAGTAGTCTCAGCTCCTCTGGTACATGCAGACCTCCATCAGTTGGTTATGACACAGAAAACCCTACAACTTACAGCTGAAAGATCACAGATTCTGTTGCATCTGTTGTATTTCTTAAAAGCACTAATTTGTTAACTTAGTTAATACAAAATGGAATAAAAGGATGGGTGATTTGGCTTATTAAAGTTCTTCTCCTTTGAGAAAACTAGTTGAATAAATAATACATTGAAATTTTAGGATGAGGGTGTGCCTTACTTCCAGCTGAAGCTTTATCCTGTGATTGCTTAGCCTAAATGAAAAAAGAAGTCGAGCAAACATCTGTAGTTCCATAGTATCATGTAGTCACATCCTCTTCCTAAGTAAGAAAAATAAAAGGGGCTCCCCCATTCCATAACCACATGTGAGAACCACAATGTAAGTGAAGGTTCCAGTAATCAGGGTGAAGTGAGGCTGGTGATCAAATAATTAAGGAAGAAATTGGGTAAAGTTGAATTATTTTACCTGTTTTTGCCAGACATTTGCCCAATCTTTGGCAATCCCATGGGCAGTAAATCTGGAAGACAGTGTGAGTGGAGCAGGAGAATAAACCCTACACTTTTTTTGAAGAGTAAATGACTATAAGAGATTGTAAATAAATGAGAAAAGTAAGGCAAAGTTAATATTTTCTCTGGTCACATAACCTTGCCAGAACCTCTAATACATCATTTTATTTTGGGGTTTGCAAATAATAATTTGATTGTTGGAGGTTCATGGTGTAGCTTTCTGACCTTACAC
Source organism: Cuniculus paca (assembly GCA_004365215.1). Classification (NCBI taxonomy): domain Eukaryota; kingdom Metazoa; phylum Chordata; class Mammalia; order Rodentia; family Cuniculidae; genus Cuniculus; species Cuniculus paca. The sequence continues at coordinate 12,023 of RJWT010013443.1, read as the reverse complement.
TCATCTTTTTATATTTTTGTCTTCTCTCTTGATTTCCTGACCTTTTTATCTATTTCTCTCATTTCTCTTTTGTTAGTAATTTCTTCTCTTACTACAAAACTCTCCTCTAACTTTCCTCACTTACTTCCTCCCCCTTCCTCTTTTTTTTTAACCATGATGTAATTGCTCTGGGGAAAACTTCATCTATAATAGAAAGGTTAACCAGGAGGTGTCCCACTAATAAAATAAGGCATGAATTCTGTAGAAATATATTTCCTATTTTAATCTGTTTTAGATGACAGAAACAAGCACTCACTCAATGGAATTAAATGTCAAGTACATTTGAAATAAGTGAGAAAATACTCCTTCAAGGAGCATGTTGTAGAATTCACCATAGTAGGAGATCAGAATATTGTATGCAGTTGTAGGAGTTTAGAAGGGTTATTTTTAACCTATTTGTCATTGTACCTGTTGAGAAGCACAGATCAAATTTTTCAACTCCCCAGTGAAATCAGAAGAGTTCTCTTACCCTCTGCGGTGAAAAGTAATGAGAAAGAATGAGCTATAAATGGAGTTTGTCATTCTCACGTTCAAGGCATGTGTTAGCTCCTTAAAAAAAATAGTTGAAGGTGATATTATTCTCAGTCTTATGGAGTGAACTCTCCTAAGTATTTGTCTTAAAAAAAAAAACACATTTACAAAGAGAATAGGATTTTTAAATTTTTTTAGTTTGCTCTCTTACTTTTAAAAATGATCATGTGAATTGCTTACCAATAAATGGCAATGACCTCTGTACTATAACACATTGTCTCTTCATTCTGAACAATGGCCAGATGAGGCTTGAGTGGAAGATGTAAGGAGAGCTGACATCTGAAGGAGTCATCTCATGGCACAGTTACCTGGGGCCTGCAGGGGCTTGGTTATGGTCACATTGGTGGATTCCCCAATGCAAGCTCATGTGATGACCTGTGTTAGCAGAGACATGTTACCTGGGGACAGAGAGACATTATCTTTTACTAGAAACTTCTCGTTTTCTTTTTCTGGTTTTAAGGAACTCTAAAGAATAAGAACAAACATTGTTAAAATTATTTTAATGTCTCCATACAGAAATGCTGGCAAATGCACAATTCTGGCTTATAGAATGGCAGACTGTGTCTTGTGGGGCTGAGCATCAGATGCTGGCCCCTTCAGGGGCAGTAAATTAGGGAAGGATAATACAGTGTCCTCAGTCTTGGGGACAAATGGCGTGTGTCTCAAATGAGAATTTCATGGTAACTGATTCCTGTGCATTTCTAGGTAATTCACTTGTTTCGGTAGAGTGCTTCACTAAGGCTGAGTGATTTCACTCTGACCTAAAAAGAGAAATGAGTCACATCAATAGACTACTCTTGAGAAAATAATATTTCAATTATTTATTTACTATTATCAGGATGATGGCACCACCAACCACTCATAAATCTACAGTTGTGCCAAGGAGTCCAGTTTTCTCATTAATCCTCTTCCTCCTTCCTGCCCTTTCCTGAAAGCCCTTCTGAGTCACCGCAGTGTGGGGGCCTTGCTGCCCAGCACATCTTGCTCTGAGTCCTTCTGTGCCTGCTGACTGGGTATATTGTCATGTTTTTATGCCTAATAACTTTTAAATTAGGATAAAGGCATAATTATACACTTAGAAGTATACTTTCTCTCAAATTTCTGTCCAAAACAAAAAAAACAGTCACTTAAAACTAAACAAACACGGGGATCTCCTTCTGAAGGTGGTAGCCATTGCTGATTCCCTATCATCTTGTTTTGAAGTCCTGTATCACTTTCATTGTTTTGTTGGGTTGGGTTTTATTCTGGTTTGTCTTGTTTGATTATATTATAGCCAGTGGCATGGGCAGCTATTTCAAAGATAACAAGATATATTGTGGTAACCATTTTGGATTTACTGTTACCTTATTTTGAAGTCCTTTATTGCATTCATTGTTTTGTTTTTATTGGTTCTATTCTGTTTTGTCTTGTTTGACTTTTACTGTCTAAAGGTATGGACACATATTTTGAAGACAACAAGAGGCAATATAGTAACCATTGTTGGTTTCCTATTATCTTGTTTTGAAGTCTTGTATCCCTTACACTGGTTTATTTTGATTGGCTTTATTCTGTTTTATTTTGCTTGGTTTTATTCACTTTAAAATAAAAATTACAAAAACAAAACAAATATCGAGAGAGAACTGGCACCAACACAATGAACTTGGGAACGGCCAAAGAGCTGGTTACAGGGTAAAACAAAACCCTGCTTCAAAGTATTTCTTTTTCTTTCATAATTATGTTTATGATTTGATGCTAGTTTTGTTGGTTAGCAAGTACCAGCCTTTATACTTGTTGATTTTTTTAAAATGTTTTCATTAGAAAAAAAGAAAGAGAAAGAGGAAGGAAGGGAGGAAAGAAGAATAGAAGAAAGCAAACAATAATGGATGCGTAATACAGACTTTGATGAATTATCTACTGTGATATACTGTGGTACCTCAGTTAATGAATTTGATTCTTTCTACAAGTCTGGTCACAAACTGAGTTGGGTGAAAACTGAATCAAATTCAGTGATCAGGTTCAATGTTGCTAATGGGGAAATTTAATTTGGTTCTCATCCAGTTCGGTTTACAACCAGAATTGTTGAGAGAACTGAGTTTGTGAATCAAGGTACCACTGCACAGCCAAAAGAGTACTGAATTTGACTCAGATTTACTCCAGTTCAATGAGTCTATGCAATGTTTGCTAGGAGATCCATTTCATTTCTTTTATTTTTGTACATTTTTATTAACAAACCAAAAATCCTTTTATCCTATAAATGAAAAGCAATTTTTAAGCACAGTCATTGGAGATTTTCAAAGTAAACCATGACAGTAAAAATTTTTCCAAACATTCTTTGGAAAGCACATTCTTTTTATAGAACTGAAATTCTTTTCTTCTTACTGGTTACATTAGGGTGGAGTGGGAAGAATATTGAACAAGGAAGCAAGGAAAGTGAATTCTGGTCATGTTTTACCATTGATAGAATGAGCGGGTAATGGGATGCGGTGATACTGCAGGTCCTCCTGGCTTGATGATCTGTGAACTCCAGTAATAGATAAGGCTCATGTGGAGCCTAAGCATGTGATAAAGAGCTTCAGAGGAGATTTAATAAAATCTTGCTTTCCATGGTGTTTGAAAATTGCAAGCATTCCCTTTAAAATGAATTTTAATCATGTTGTTCATGACAATATATTTTGATGTGGGCAATCCATTTGATGGGCTATGGTGTTTGTCAGGTTCTTATATTCTACTTTTTTTATATTAGGAAATAGGCAAAAAGATGTCTTAAATTAGTGAAATATTCTGTAGTGTTCTATTAGAGAAGCAATTCATTTCTAATCCTTAGCCTTGGAGGTCACATTCCTTTTTAAATTGAAAAACAGAAGTCTGTTTAACTGGGATTATTTAAAACTTCCTCTTCCCACACATTTCTGAACAGCATGCTGCCTAGCTCTACAAAACTCGTCATTTTCCTCAGGATGAGTTAAGGAAAAGAAATTTCATTGTGATGCCATAGATTTAAATGTCCCAACAAACAGCAGCTTTGTTTTCCTCTGAGCCTAAAGAAAATTGATCCCCGTCGTCCAGCAAATCAAACCCAAGTTCCTAGGAATGCATAAAACTTTCCCGAAAAAGAAGAGTGCAGTTTCAGACTTCTGGGGTCTTCACAGAGAATACCCTTTGGAATTAAATACCTGATTCCACTTAAGCAATTTAAACTATTAAACATCGAGGCCTTCTGAGAAAGTTAGCCGGACAGGACAAAAGAGCATGTGGCCACTTAAGTATTGTTTTGAATTGTGTGGAGAGGTAGAAATTAGTCTTTCAGAATCTGCATGCTTATTTACATCTATAGGTTTATTAAATTCACCTGTCTTTCTGACGTGGCGTTACGGTTTAGATCTGGATTGCCCCCTGTCCCCACCCCGCCCCACCCAAATCTCGTGTGTTTGGAAGGTTGGGTCATGGGAGCACTGTCCTTAGGGGAGGAGTCACCCACTGGCGAGTTCAAGAGCTGTGTTGCTGTGGGAAGTGGGCCCTGGTGGAAAGTGGTGGATCACTGAGGCCACTTTCCTCACTGGGGAAAGATATATCTCCCTCCCTGACTCCTCCCTTCTCTCTCTGCTTCCTGGCCCCCATGACTTGAGCAGTTTTCCTCTACCCAGGCCCTTCCACCATGCCTTCCTGCCTTGGAGTTGGCCAACTATACACCAAGTCTTCTAAAAACCCTGAGCCAAAATAAATTTTTCCTCCTTTAACTTGTGAATGTTGCGTCTCAATGACAAGCAAGTGACTGAGACATATGGATCCCTATTCTTCTCTGAAAAACAATGACCACCAGTGTTTCTTTACATCCTGTTGTTGGTCTCCATCAGGACCATTGTGCTCATCATGAAATTATTATTTATCTTGTCTTTTATGATAATGCATTCATATTTGTAGTTACGCAAGGCTTAACTTTAACCACAGGAAAAGTATTAAGAATGTGCGGCTGTCAGTCTTTGATGGGCTGCACAGGTTTGGTCAGGAACAAGAACAGAAATAAACCACATGACCCATCACCGTGGAAGAGTAGAGGGAGATAGGCTTGGATGGATTCACCGTGAAAGGATGTGATGTGGTCTGACCTTTCCACAAACTGGAATAAAGGCAATCTCATTGTTCCCCAGGGATCCATTCCTGGACCTCTTCTCTCCTTTGTATACCTTTCCCCCTCCCCCACCCCTAAAATTATAATCCTCCCATGATTTCAACCAGATCCTAAACAGTCACGTCAGCCCATGAAGTTCTGAAAGTCCAGTTAGTCTTCTCAGATTATCAGCATCACCAAAGAACAGTTTCCAGGCTCTGCAATTCTCTAGAGTTCTGTACAGTCCAATAAAGCAAGCAGTAGTCTTACATGGACTGTTCAGCCCTTGAAATACGACTAGTCTGACTGAGATTTGCCATAAGTTTAAAATTATACACGCTATAATTTGAAGGCATACTATAAAAAGAATATATACAAAGAAATTAATAATTTTATATTAATTACATATGGAAATATAACTTGAATATATTGGATTAAATGAAACATTATTAAAATTAATTCATTGATTTCTTTTACTTTCAGTGTGGCCATTAGAAAAATTTGAATTGCCTCACATTGCACATTTATTGAACAGTGACACTCTATGATAGGTCACTTTTTCCCCCCACCCACCTTATTTCAAAGAACTATATTTCTTACTTGGGTCATATCAGTAGCCTTCAGTCTTTTATACTTCCCAGTCATTATTTGCTGGAGTAATTTTCCTAAAAGTTGGTGGCTTTGTAAAGAACCATGAAGTTTGAATTCAGTTCTATAATTTACTAGCTGCATAACTTTGGATAATAATACCTCTAAATCTTAGTTTTAGCATCTTCTACATGGAGCTTTAAGAATAGAAGGAGAGAGTTTGTGTGAATTAATTGAAGCATGGTTTGTAGAGATCCTGGTACAGAACCTGCACTTGGTAAACAGTGGAGGAAGCCTTCCACTTCCCAGCCCCATCCTTTGCTGTCCTGTATGTGCCAGTATGGATCTGATCCAGCCATGCAGACCCACTGAACCAATAGTTCAGCTTGGAACTCATAATTTCCATGCCATGTCACACATTCACCTTTTTCCTTGAGTGGGTAACTCCTATTTTTCAATCAGAACCAGTTTTAAGACCACCTTTGGAAGCATCCCGTACTTTCCTGGTCTTGGAGAGGTACCACCGCAACCAACGAATAATCCCCCTGTAAGAAACTAGGAACAATGGAAAATGTCATGGGTATTGGGTTAGCAAGCCCTGGGTATAAACTGCAACCTGCAGCTTCACAGCTGTGTGACCTCGAGCAACTCTCTCTTTTATGAACCTGAGTTTTCTTATTAGTAAAATGAGGACAATGACCCCTCTCTACGATCTGAGGTTGAAAGAATAAATGGACTTCAAGTATCTGACACATAATAGAATTCAGAAAGTATCTAGTATTGCATGGACAACCTCTATCATAGCTGTTTGTTTACTTCTCTGCCTTTCCATCTGGAATGTACTCCTAGAAAAAAGTGACAGTGTTGCATTGGTCTTTGTACTCCGAAAACTTAGCATCGTGCCTATAAGACTTCAACATAAATCTCCTGAATACAAGAATGAATTAATAAATGATGAATGAATAAACAATGCCACTGGCAGTTAAGAGAGGGTTCAATTTGACCACCTAGAGGGATGGTCATTCAGGGTAAATTAAAATAAATTATGTTGACAAACCCAGTCAGACTGTGAGAAACACAAGCAAAGGGCATTTAAAAGACTTTGGCAGGAAGCTGACAGATTTATCCCATCAGTCTTAGGTGAAGCCATTGTTCCTCCAAATAGCAACCCAGTGGGTAATATCTGGCCATTATAAATCTTTAAATTTCTTTGACAGGGTACCAATGCCTTTTTAAAATTTTATTGTAAAGTTCTGATATATAGCACAATGCATAAGAGAAAGGTCTAGAGGGGATGTTGAACCAAACAGAGAAGAGCTTTATCTGTTTGCTTTCCTCGTGTGTGTGTGTGTGTGTGTGTGTGTGTGTGTGTGTGTTTTAACCACTGCTATTCCACCAAAACAGAAGTAATTTGCCAGACACATCACATATCTAGTGTCTAGTCACTGGTTGTCTAATTCTAGATTATAGAGCACATACATCAGTATCACTTTTTAAAAAGGTAGATATTCGGGTTTCACTGAATCCTATTGAATTGAAACAATGCGGGGAGGAGGTGTACAATGCATATTTACTCTAGATATTATTTTTTGACCTACAAATGATTTAGGACTATTGATGAACATACATAAATAGAATGATTGCTACAAAAATCCAAACAGCAGACTAGATTTCACATCAGCAGTGATGCTTTAGTAAGTGTCCCTGGAAACTGATGGAAGATGACCATTGTGATTTTTGAACACTCTTTTAATTTTCTCTCTGTCAAAGTTGATGTTTCTCACAAGCCATTTCACAGTGACTTTGACACCACATAATCCTTATCTCTCAAGAAGCCCACTGTAAGTTGTGTGCTACTTTTTTGTACTTTTTCATAATCACAGTGTAAATAATTAGAAAAATAATAGTAAGCAGTTCATATAAAAGATCCTCTATGTGCAAATGGGAAATCAGCTATCCCAGTTCTGCAACAGATGAAAGTGGTAGAAATCTTTGAGAAACTCATAATCGAAATAATAGCTAACACATCATGCTTACTTTGTGCCAGGCACTATTTTAAGATTTTTAGCCCTCAGACCTTAATCGTTGTTTTGTTTATGAGGTTGTCTTGTATTCATTCATTCAACACATATTTATGGAATATAGCACACATAAATGAAGAGCAGGAGACATGTGTCGCCCTTGCAAAGTTACTACTGTGTCTCTTCTAATGTCAAGGACATTTATTAGATTCTTGCTTCCTGGTAATCAATAGAAAATCCTACTAAGATTTGTGATACCATGAGATACCTTTAAATTTATTATCAGAAACTCATTTTTGTCTCTTCTAAAATAATTTTAAAAAACATTTGACATTGATCTTGTGAGGAAGCATAGCTGGAAAAATTAGAATACTACTGATCCTTTACTCCACACAATAAAACATATAGGAAGTACTTGCATCGTTTGCCAAGTTTGTACTTACAGTGCTTCTGCTTTGACTTTATGAGCTATATTATTTCTTCATACTTTTGTCTTTCTTCTTGGGCGGGAGCTCCTGCTCCCTCTCTGAAATTAGCAAACAGCTGAGAGGGATAATGCAGTGATCGCTGAAGCAAAGGGCATGGTGCCCTTTCCAGGGAGTTTGGCACCTGGAATGTGAAAGTCTTTGAAAATGCTCTTTCAGCATGAAATACAGCTCTCATGTGGATTAAGGATCAGACAGGGGAAACACAGATCTTTCTTTCTACATGTTAGGTGTGTAACGATTGTAGTTTTAAATGTCACCATGCACAGCATTATAAACATTTCCACAAATATACAAAGTCAAATCCATAATACGTGCACTTTCAGTTTCTACTAGATAGACGTGAATAAATTTATGTTTGAGATCTTGTTCTAAGTTATTAAACACTTTAATAATAATAAAGCAGCTAATTAAGTTATTTGTATGGTTAACATAGTAACTCAGTATCCGAAACTTGCTTGAATTTAAACTTATATTTCGCAGCAATATATGAATTTAAATATAACATCTGATTTCATTATTTTTAGCATAGTTAATGTACACACACAAATTTATTTGAGAACCTTTATTTTAAATATTCACACTGACCATAATGAAAAAGAGCTTTTACATTTGTAAAAAAATTCTTTCAATTTCAGAGATACAGATTTTTCATTTATTATATAAGTGGATATTACTGTGCTTATTTTTGATACTTATAACTATTTTTGTATGGTGCATAGTATGTTACTTGTTACTAATAATATCATTTCCATTACACAGTGCCCACTATGAGATTGGTTCTGTACTCTGTTTTATAAACACTTCCTCATTTAATCTCACAATAACTATCTGAGATTTAGTTTCATATGATTATCCTCATTTTACAGGTGAGAAAACTGAAATGTTGGGAGATTTAAGTAACTTTCTACCAGTGTGAGTAACTGAGAGAACTGAGATTTATGTTTGGGGATCTCAGTGGGGTTTCAGGTCTTTGGAACCTTCTCATAATACAAAATGCCGCTACGTTCTGTGGAGTAGTGATTGGAGCTGAAAAACAGTAACCACCACATCTTTCCTTACCTGAGCCAGAGACCACTGCTTAGTTCTCAGACTGGGAATCTGTTCTGTGTTCCTGCAGGGTTGAATGTAACAACTGTGAGACCGGTGAGCAGTGTGGTGCAATTATGCATGGCAACGCCGTCACCTTCTGTGAGCCATATGGCCCACGAGAATTGGTAAGTCTATGCCATCCCCGGCCAGCATCCCATGATGTATCTACTAAGATCTTTGTCCACAAAAGCTTCTTACGATCTTACAGTTTAGATGAAAATTCGAAGTATCACTTATGGGTCCTATTAAACATATCTCAAAATTGGGAGGGGCAATTATATATTTTCAAATGTAAAACTAAAGAATTCAAAAAAATTTTAAAAAAATAAAGAATTCAGTAATGAAATTGGTAGCATTGATGAGCCTCACTAAACATGGTTCATTGCCATGATAGATAGCTTTTTAAAAACATGAATGTGATACACATCTAATATATGTCATGTCTAAGGAATTTATGACTCTTGAATTCTTATATAAAGACTTGCTCTTAAAATTGTCCTTATTTTCTCTTTGCAAGTCAAGAGTGTTACCTGTGATATTTTATTATTTTTATTTTTAAACTTTGGGTTCCTAGCCATAGAAGAATTTCAATGACTGTTTTTATTCTGTTACATGAAAGGGCACCCTGAATGAACAGATTTCTAAGAAATTTTGGTTGATGCCTAATTATTCAGAAGTAGGTTACTTCTCTCTAATTTAGGTTAGCTCTTGCCTGCCTAAGGTAAGTTCTTGAATCACGTAAAATGAAACCCAGCCATTCCAAACTAAATGCAGTGACACCGCAGCTATCAGATGCAGTTAATGAGCCTTTTGCTGATGCTTCTCTTCGACATGAACACTACATTCGTTTCACATTCCTGAGAAGGAATATGAAAGCAATTATGCTATATCTTGGCTCAATTACTTTGCTCCCAATACTCTTTTGGTAACACCTTTTATGGTTTTTTTTTCTGCTTTGCAACTTGAATTTCAATTCATTGTGCCTCCCTCTCCTTCCTCTTTTCTCTCTGCTCCTCCCCTTCCCTCCCCCTCTCCCCCCTCCCCCTCTCTCCCTCTCTCTCTTTCCCTTCCTCTTCTTCCACATCTGTTTTCATGGAGCTTTTAAGCACAGGTTTTACTCTTCACTTTTATGTCACACATTGTGTTTCAGAATCATTAACTTTTAATATTGCCAAAAACCTGGCTTCCATAGCAAAGAGCGGGGGAAAACCCTAGACAATTAAAAGATTTAGTTATCAAAATGTGAAACCAATTAGTTTTTGCAACATGGTTCTTATTTTATGCTGCTCGAATACCTCTTTCATGGCAATAGACATATTTAATTTTTTTTAAAGATAGAAACTTCAGAACATTGATGAATTCAAGAGTTTTTAGTTGAAATTAGAACACAAATAGAATTAATTGGATGCAAATTAAAATAATAAGGTGCTCATAATTCAGGTCTCGCAAGGTGTTTTAATATTCCTGCAGACAAATGTGACTGATAGTGAAATTCTTCCTGAAAAAAATAGATTTGCTAGTACATTTAAAATAATGTACCATGACAGATATAATTATCTGTAAACCTTAAAATAAAATTAAAGTTTAATCATAGTTAATTGAGCTTAGAATAATTACCTGCCTTAGAAGGTATCCCCATTCAGTAATATTTCTGGAAATCTTGGCAAATTCTTTTTGTTTCTACCGGTTAATAGGAAATAAAAGAATCTAAAATATATTGCCAGAATTGATCTATATCATAAAAACTGAAATCTTTAGTTTATTTGATTCCATGGGTATTTAATCCTGTTTCACTACATCCCAGTTTATTTAGATTACAGTTGATATCCCAGTAGGCTAGTTTTGAATTGTATCATGTAATTAATGTGAGATTAGCCTTTCAACTAAAAAGAAAAATATTCAAAATAATTGTCTTCATCAGATAAATTTTTAAAAGTGTGTAATTTTATATCCCCACCATAAGTATTTTCCTAAGATGAGTTCATACTATAGATTCAAAGGGCATAGAAAGAATGAAGATAAATTGAGAAAAATAAGATGACATCCATACTTTACACTATCTGTTTTAATTTTAAATAACTTGGGTATTGTACAAGGGTCCCAGAAGCAAAACTATACAACATATTGGATCCAACTCTTGTTTCTAGAAAGCAGATCAATCAAGTGAAAAGTGAGGCATTCAACTGCCAGCTAACATTGCATTTACCAAAATCTAAACCTCTGCGTGCTACTTCAAAGCTAAATCCCGTTCAAACATTCTGTGTGCGAACCAGTGAAAGACATCTGCTCCCAAACAGCACTTTTTCTTCAAACATCACTTTTTTTACACGGTGCCTCCTTATTTTTCATAAATCTAACAGGTGAAGAACATTAGTAGGCTAAAGATTTCTCTTTTTGAAATGCTAAAAAGAGCATCTCTGCTAGGGAGGTCCTATGCCAGAGGCCTGGTTCCAGGGGTCCCAACAGCTGAGGTCAGACCGCTCACCCCAGTAAGATCCAAACAGCAGACAGACAGGGAAGGAACTTGTTTTAGTGTGGCTGACACTAAGAATGACAGAGGACTCATGGCTCAGGAGCTGCCTTCAGGGTGTTGGCAATAGCGCCGGGATTATATAGAGGAAGAATAAGGATGGGGTGAGAAGTATTGGCAGTGATGGTCAAGCTGTGGTCTGGTTGATCTTTGTCTGGGGTCTGGTCTTGGGAGCCCCACTGACTCCCAGGAGTCTTTGGTGCTTCGGGGTGGGGGTCAGCTTCAGTTCTGATCATAGATGTCTGCCCACAGGCTCACTCTTCCTGATATTTGAGATGAGCCGGAAAAAAGTGACTCAGAGAAACAGCAGGCCAGAGAAGCACAATGGAGTCAGGACAATGACTAGGTCCTTCTGAAAAGCCAGAGCAAGAGGGGAGTAGAGGACAATTTCAAAGGAGCCCCTGTTACATGTCCATTGTGTGGACTTGGTTAAGTAGGCATTTCATGTCAATAAAAGCTAAAGTCAATCAAAGATGTTATCTCTGCTATCTGGCTATTCCATGAGTTTGTGTTTTCTTGGCCTTTGTACGTGTTAGATTTAACCCTTTCAAGTATCCAAACATTAGGTGGTGGCACTGAACTTTGTTCATTCTGGTACTATAGAATGAAGGCAAAAAGGAACCCATTTATCTATTGCTTTAAGAGAATGT
>RJWT010013442.1:0-21736 GCA_004365215.1 Cuniculus paca | reverse complement strand
TCTTCTTGACTTGATGGTTTGTGTTGAGAAGTCTGCAGTGATTCTGATGGGTTTTCCTTTATAGGTGATCTGTTTCTTTTCTCTAACAGCTTTTATATTCTCTTCTCATGTTGAATTTCTGGGATCTTGATTACTCTATGTCTGAGTGTAGATTTCCTTTGGTTATGGCTAACTGGAGTTCTATATGCCTCACTTATGTGAATGTCACTTCCTTTTTCCATGCTTGGGAAGTTCTTCAATATTATTTCTGTAAATAGACTCCTGATGTCATTTGTGTTGACCCCTGCTTTTTCACTCACACCTTTTATTCTGAAGTTATGTTTCTTTGCATTGTCTTGTAGCCCTCCAATTCTTATTTCCTGGTTCCTTGTTATTTTTAAGAGATCTTTCCTTTTGCCATCACAAGCTGCACACCTGTCTTCAAGGTTTGAAAGTCTATCTTCAGTTTCTTTCAAGTGGTTTTGCCAGCTTTCAATGGAGTTTTTGATTTCCTGAATATCTCTTTGAATCTGTTTCATGTAGTCTATCTAAATCCTTTTTATACTGTTCATTCAAGGTTTCCCTCATTTTCCTATGCTCCTCTGCTTTTTTGTCTATGTCTTCTTTAGAGGTGCCTAGCAATTTTTTAAATTATATTTTTCATTTCTTCTTTTTCCTGAGATAGTATTTCTGTTCTAATTTCTTTTATGGCCTCATGAAGTTGTTTCTTTACTTCAGCTGACAGCACTTCAGATAATTCAGGTATGTAACTCTCAATCTTTTCCATGTCTACATCTCCTGTAGTGCTGCTGATTGGGTTGGAGGCCAGAGACTGCCTTTTGCTTCTTTATCTTGCCATATTCCTGGGTTCTTCTGGACAAGTGGGTAGTGGGGTCCCAGGCACTTCCCACATTGGCTACAATTTCTCTGAAGCAAGACTGTTTGGTTTTTCTAGCCAGTGCTGGCTATGGGTATCTGATGGTGGTCCTTGAGTGCATTGTGCAGGACAGTCTGCTGTTTTTCCCCATCCTGTGCTGGCTCCCCTATGGGTGGTGGAGCACATGTGGGGGTGGGGCTGGCTGCACCTCTGGACTGAGCTGGCTATTGGTGGGGAACCTATGAGATGACGTCTTTAATGTGTGCAGGAACAGGACTCAGTCCAAGCAATTTCCACAGGTCTGCACCCAGCTAGGAGCTGCTGGAGGAAGCCGGCAACAGTTCTGGTTTGGGGCTTATCCTGCCCGACTCCAAAATGTTTCCCAGCCAGTCACTGTCTCCCATGGGAGGGCTGAGTCCTCTGCACTCACTGCCAGCCAGTGCAGTCCTCCATGTCTGCTGTTCCCTTCCACCACTGCATCTCTTTGCAGAGGCCTCTGGGGTCTCCAGCAGCCACTGTCACCATGACCATGTGTCCCCAGGTTTCAACAGCTCCTCTTGCACAGTGAGTATGGCTCTGGTATAAGGCACCACCAGCTACTGCCTTCTTCTTTAAATTTTTCTTTTTACTCTCTCTGTGGGCTTCAGTTCACACTTTAGATTCTTCCTGGGTCCAGGGGACCCACTTTCTTCCTTCTTGTCTTCCCCATGATGGTATATTCCAGCATCTGGACTGTGTCTCTTGAGAGGCTGGTTACTCTGCTGCTTACTGTTCCGCCATCTTCCCAGAAGTCTTATGCTTATTCTTTAGTGTAAATATTTTTTCATTTGTTTGCATATGCCAGATTTTCTGGTAAAGGAAGAATTCTAGCTTGTGTTAGAGGGGTAGAGAGGATGGGAATGAAATACTCTAAATAGCAAAGAATAACATGCACCTGAAGCTAGAGGCAGAAAATTTCATGTAGTCAAGTTGGTAAGAAGTTATACAAGAGATTTTCAAACTCCACTGTGATTGAATCACATGAAGAGTTCTTTGAATGATATTTTTTAAAAACATTGTTTCCAGGAGAAAACTGGGTAAAATTCTTTTGACAGACAACAACCTAGGCATCAGGATTTTCTAAGCTTTTCTAGATAATTCTAATGTGCAGCCCAGGTGAAAACCCACCATTCTAGATTATATAAAAGCAAGAGAAAAACAGAATTGTAGTTTGGCATCATGTGCTGTAGTGAATTACATAGAAGATGTAAAGATTGGACTTTGTTTATTTAATCTGTCCTCAATTTTTATTTTTTTCTTAGTACATGTTTACAGTGTTCATTGATTCTATTCCTTGTATGGAGCTGGCACGTGTACATAACACTGCTTCATTCTTTTTTGATTCACTTTTTCTCCACTCTCTCCCCTTCCCACCATCTCTTGGTTCATTTCCCTTTTCTAAAAGATCTATCTCCCTATTTTCTATAATTTATCTTTTATTTTGGTCTTTATTTATATTTTGGGCTTGTACAGCTAGGAAGAGTCATTAAATAGTCTTTTGTGAAGTGGGCAGGAGAACAAAGTGGCTGAAAGTGCCAGCTGTGGAGTGAGACTGCTTGGATTTTAAGCCTGGACCTGCTGCTTGCTAGCTGTGAGCCCTTGGCCTTTTGACTGTCTTCACCTCCTCATATGTAAAACCATGGTACTAATATTACACACCTTGGAGGTTTGTTTTGGTAATTGAGTCAGACAATTCATTTGAACAATCTTAAGGTAATACTTGTTCTAAACAAAGCAGTTAATTAAGGCCATTTCCATTTTTTTCAGGACTGAATGTCACTCCTGATGAACCTGGCTTTGATGTTTAAAATGGAACACGTTCCCATTTATTTGCTTATTCATTCAAAACACGTTTAATGAGTATGTACCATATGCTAAGCGCCATCATGGATGCTGGACAAAATGGCAGATATAAAAATCAGGTCCTTGTAGCAATTTAACATTTTCAAATTTCTCCCACATAAATGAACTCTGTTGTTCCTTGCCACAACCAGTAAAAGAGAATCAGGAATTTCTGAGATCATAATACATATAGTATTAAAAATATTAATCTAAGGGATTAAGCTGGAGAGGGAGGTAAGTTACAATCAAAACCAGAATGATGAACTGGTTTCACGTGGAGGGTGTGAGACTAGAGGTCATAGTGAGAGCACAAAGTAAAGAGGTGGAAAATGTGCAGAAGGTGGGGACGGTGGTCAGAGAGAAGAATTTGCCAGTCCCATTAGGCCCCCAAAAGACCACAGACTCTAGAGGCTCTGGGTGTAAGGCTGAGTCTCCCTTGCAAACGAGTGGCATTTCAGTGGTGGTGAGGAGGCTGCACCTGGATGAAGGGTACTTAGGGGCACCTTTCTGGGTTGTTGGTTTTCTGAACAAAGAATTGGATGAATCACATGGAAAAGGGAATCAAAGTGGACATTTACTGCAGAATGAGAATAGACTGGTAAATAGGTTTACAGTAGTTCCTAGGATAAGGAAAAGGAGGCTTTTGTATCCAAAATTCCTGGGTAATCTCTCATCCAAACATGGCATTGGGAAAGTTGTTCCAGTAAGCACTCATTTGGCATCACACCATGTATAACCTATTCTATCAAAAACATCTAGCTACCTGTTTCAAGTAAATGAAGGATCAGAAATAGTGTCTTTTGATTGGCTATGCCCAATCAAAAAGATTAGAATCAAGTTAGGAATTGGAGTTAGGATTTAGGGTTAGGGTTAGAGTTAGGGTTGAAGAGAGTAATCCTTTGAATGGTCATGTGAATAGCACCAGATTCAAATGAAGGATTGAAAATAGTGATTTCTTTTTAAATAATAAGTTTCTGATTAGTTCTAAATGGCATTATTCTGATTGGTTTTTATGTACAAAGATAATGACATCACTGTACTGGGAGTGTCACTCCCCTGAGCAGAGTCCCTCACTCTATTTTCCCGGCTTTAAGACTACTTGTACTCTTTAGATGTAGACTTCTGGATTCCAGTGTCCCGGGAAGATGTATCGTCTGCTTCAGAGCCCAACTTTCAGTTTCTAAGTATTAGGAGTTTGTATACGAATATGAAAATGGTAATATGTTTTATTATTGCTTTTGAAAAAAAAAGCCACTTGGAAAACAAAAGGCAGAACTTGCAAAAAGTAGCTTAATCTAGTAAGCTATTTTCATTTTAGTCTCATGTAACTCATTTTCTTAATTGACAAACATCTGTTTCATTTTAAATCTCACCAAAGGAGTTTTTATGAGTGGTGAGAAGATTTTCTTTAAGCGACATCATTTGCTCCCATGACTCTGCCCATAGGATACCATATAATATCTGGATATCAACATGTTCTGATGTCCACATTTAGGTAAATGACAAAGTACTGTGTCCAGTAATATGTTGTAATTATACTTTCCTGGCTGAGTGGGTCTTTCTAGTTGATACTGACCTACCGATAAGAACCTCGAGTTGTCTTCAGTTTATCTATTTGCCTAACTCACAGCAGCATAATATGTGCTACATTCCTCCGGTCTGTTGCTGAGTATGACAAGAAGGATGGAATCAAAGTCTCAGTAGAGTTAAAACACATTATCCTGGGATACGTCACCTTGTATGAAAAAATTAGGTTAGCCTGACCAAATATATTCCAAGCATGATTATGGACTATATTTCTTTAAGGGGTCCAAAAATAGGCCCTATGATGATTTCCCTGTTTCTTTTCAGCCTGACCCATGATGCAAATGCTCAACATTAACTCTTTTAAGCAATTTCTACTTTGTGCCATCCCAGGGAATACAGAAGGGAATTACTAACCTAGAAAAAAAAATGGGATTTAGGCAGCTTTTCTTGGAATTTCTTTTCCTTGCCTCCAGACAGTTTACTACAGTAATTTCCATAATGCCTTACTCGAAACTTTAAAATTAAGTGCTGCCATTTATCTACAAAGATGACTCTTCTGAGCCTTTATCAGAGCCTGGATTCTGAGACTGCTTTCTCAAGACTGCAGATCATAAATTTTCTCTCCTCTAACCTGTGTCGCTTGCCCTCCTGGCCAATATGCATTGATATGAGATAGTTAGTTGGGTTCTCATGGATGTTGGGTAATTTTGTCATGCTGCAAATATCTAGGCTGCAGAGAGGAGAACCTGTGACCTAACTTTTTCAGACCCAGTTAAATTGATTTACTAACCACTTTAGATAATCAGAAGACCTATGTTAACCTCAGGGAAGGACAATGACAACGTTTTTCCAATAAAGCATGATTATCTCCTTTACTCAACTGTATACAAATAACCAAAATTACTATACGGCATTCTAGGAATAAATATTTATACAAAAATGTATGGTATATATTAGTGTAGAATAATACACTATAGTGTACAAAAGGTAGAATAATATATATGAAGCAAAAGAACACACATGATACATATAGTCAATGGCATGCAGAGAGATCTTGATAATACTGACCACAGGTATCCAAAAAATGAGAAGTGATTTGAGTTGATACTAGGAAGGAAGCTCCGTTGGGCCGTTAAATCCTGAACTCCAAAAGAGAGGATAGATCTTACTTAAATGTAAAGAGGCAGGAAGAATCAACACATTTTACTGTGAGAGTGAGAGCTGTGTTTTTCTTCTTAATTTGCTTTCTTACCGGAATCCAACCCATTGTAGGGGAATGCACTTCACTGCACATACTGCCACAACAGGGACAGAATGCAAATATTTTCCCTCACCTCAGGGGAATGTTTCAAAACACTCTCTTGGAAAGGAAACTAATTTATTTGGTTGCTAATTATTTTGGCTCTGGTTTCAATGATCCATCCACTGTAAAAGATAAAGAGGATAATCAGACTTTTTTCCCCTGTTTTTTTTGGGTGAAGTGATAAAAAGGTTATGGAAGAATAGCATGTAATGGTTATGATCATGGATTCTGATGCCAGACTCTGTGTTTATCTGTATCTCTGCTTATTAAATGTATGACCTCAATCCAATTGTTTTGTCTTGTTTACACCTTACAGTCCTTACTCATAAAGTGAAAATAATAATGGTACCCATTTAAAGGTTTAAATCATAATATTATTAATATGATTATTATTGTTATACTGTTTTTGGCCTGGAAACCTGAAAATGAATGGTGAGTAGATGTTATAAACAGATGGATCACAGAGCCTTCCAAACAATTTCAGGGAAATTGCCTAGGAAATATGGTGTGTGTGCGTGGGTGGGCACGTGTATGTAGACATGTGGGTATGGGTACCCTGAGGAAAGATAGACTGGAGACTAAACTCACTTCTACTTTGACAATGCCTGTTGAGAGAAAAACCAAGACAAATTTTGCTTTTGTTTCTATTTTTTTGGTTATTAGAGATGGAACCCAGGGCTGCACACATGTTAGATGTGATAATTAACTGTCACTTAAGTAAGAAATTCCTAACTGATTGGATCAGCATAGTTTTGGGTATGGCAGGAGGGATTTACTGAAGACAGAAGACCCACTCGGGTGTGAGTGGCACCAGTCATAGACCTGTAGCCTGGACGGAATAAAAGGGGAACAAAGAAGTCTCACCTCTGATTCTTCAGAGAAGCTCTAGTGTTCCCTTTCACCCTGGACATCATCTCCTGGTTTCCAGTGCAGACCCTTCATCCTCCTCATATGGACTTGTATAGTGAGCTTCAGTCCTTTGACCTTTGACTAGGCCCTTTGGACCTCCAGCATGCAGACAGCCCTTTTGTGCTGTTCCACACCTGACTCTGAAGCTGCAGTTGTAAGCCTACCCTGTAAATCCTTATATATTTACATACCTTGCATTAAGTCTGTTTCTCTAATGAACACTGACAGATACACTAGGCAAGTGTTTTACCACTGAGCTACATCTCTAGTCCCAGAACATTTTAAAAAATATTTATCTCCTTTAGTTGATTGCTTTATCATTGCCTAATGGAAAAACCTACTATTTCTGCACTCAAGGACCAGCCAATTGCTTCTGCAATTCCTCTAGGGAAGAATATTATCATATCTGCCTTAGTACTTTCTATACCAGTAAAAGAAGAAGCAAGGACTATTAATACCACAGGAACTTGATTTGTCTCTATCAACTTTTTCTAATGTGAAAATCATAAACCCTGAAAAATAAACAATACACAAATTATTAAGCAAAAAAAATCCCAGAACACTTTCTTATGCTGGACATGAAAGTGTTGGTGCTAGAGGAGGCAGCAAGACTTCTTTTGGAAGAAATACTTGTTTCATGGACAAATGAACTGGTGCGATGCTATGTTCTACTAGCCTTGGAACTCACAGTATCATTATTATCTGGGGGCTCATAAGAATGCAGAATCTGTGGTTCTGTTCTAGGTCCACAGAGTCACAACCTGCATTTTCAAAGTTTGGAGATTCCTGTGCACATTAAACTTTAAAAAGTCCTGCTCCAGTGCACTTCTGTGGGTCACATACCTTCCCAGCGTGCCTACCTCACCACTCTGGAGTGGTGACATACTCTAAAAAACTGCTTGACATTTAACTACCTAGGAGAAAGATCTCAGAAAGCAGATACAATGCTAATGAGCCTGGCAATTACAGATAAACTTTCTTCTTTTGAGTTAGCAATTGAAGAAATATCCAAAGAAATGTGTGTGATTCTTCATCTTAAGATCTTTTAAAGCCTCAGAGGTCTTGAAGTGAAAGATGACTCTGGAATGTGCCATAAACTTAGATTCCTTAGAAATTTAGATCAAAGGTGAGAGTCATCAAAGTGTTTGTGGGCTCAAAGGCAAGGAGACATCAGTTCTGAAGTGGGAGACTAGCGTTGAGATGGTTTTTGTTTTGTGCACCTTTATGAGGAAGAGTGCTTCTTGAGCCTTTGAACCGTGGAGACCTGCCAATTTGAGTGGAAGAGGTGGTATTTTCTTTTAAGCTACAGGGTCTATTCTGTTCAGATCCTTAAGCATCAAGGTCAGACTTGTTCAGAATAACTGAATACTAATTGACTTGCTGGGCATTAATGTGCATTATCTTGTTTACACCAGTGTTCTGCTTGGAGTTTGTAAATCATTCTCTCCGGCAGGTTTTGACATGGATCTGAAGTTTGTTTCTGTGCTATAAGAGTTGGGTGAATCTCTAGCTATGCTAGAAGGCTAAAGAATTAGAAAGAATGAGAGAGGAGGGACTTCTTTTTGCACATTTCGTATCATGAATAATTGTTACAATTGACAGGGATTGTGGAGCCTATATTTACCTCCAGGTAAGAAACAGCCTGGCCATATAATTATGTTAATGCTTTCCAGGGATTTTCTTTTCTTTTCTCTTTTCTTTTCCTCTTTTGTCCAGATAAATATCCTTTTAGCAATCAACCAGCACACACACAAACATATAAACACTCATAAAACTAGGCACTGACTGGTTGGCACACTCATAAAGGACATGCAAGGTCACCCCAGTGATCTGAATGGCTATAGCTTGCCACAGCCCATTTCTCAATATAGTGGGCAGGCTTCCAAATACACAGATGCTTTCTTGCTGCTATTACATTGACTTCCATGGAAGTTCCAAGAAGGAAATGTACATTTCCTTTACATCTTGCTCTCCTTTTGGTCTATATGAACAATAGTCCCACTGTGGTTAATATTTTTTTCCTGCTAACTAGCTACAGGATCTTGGGAATGTCACTGGACTTTAATATTTTTATCTATATAAATAAAAGGTATACTCAGTAGCTGTAGCCTGGATCCAATGTTTTTCTCTGATTCTAGGTAGCAAAATGGTTACCAGCTGCATGATTGCTCATCTTAGACTTTAAGATTAGGAGAAGCTGTAGTGCTATGATGAGAACTATAGTGAGTGACATTAGAGGTTTTGTTTGGAGCTCCTGATCTATCTCTGGCTTAACGTGCATCTGACGTTCAGCACATCTTTTGGATCTTGTTTCCTCCTCTGTAAAATTGTGATAAAGATTCCATCTTATCCTCTGAGGGCTTTGAGACATCCTGTAAAGTGCTGTACAGGGCAAAGGATGAGAAATTATCCAGTTCTGATCCATCCTTTCAACTAGGGAGACGGCACCGAGCTAGCTGCAACCTACCAGCATCCACAGTAACCGCAACTGCGCAGTCCTTACAGATGCACACCCCTGGACCACACCTCAACGCCACTAACTCAGAATTTCTGAAGGAGACTTCAAGCATAGGAAATGCATGTTAGTCAAGTTTAAGAGTCATTGATCTAAGCATTGAAATCTCACCATGTTGTGATTTCAACTGCAATCATTCATTGTACATGACAGAATGTCCCTTCTGATACCCAATGCCAGAAGCGTCATGTAAGACTGAGCAGTCTGTAGGGATCTGTCTTGATGTAGCCTTCTTATTAAGCTTGACAAATAAACTTTCTGGTCATGATTCATGTTTTTTTCCCCAGTTATTAAAGGGAAGGAAGCTGTTCAAATGAATTTTCTGTGAGATGCACATTTTTGGGAGTGAGGTATGTTTCAAATTGAGCTACAGCTCCGTGTCAGTCCCACTTTTAAGCAATAACTAGGACACAATTGTACTTTATGTTTTGCCCTTTTAAACATTAGAGTTCTAGAGAATGGAGGAGGAGAAGAAGTCGAGGGGAGCAGAGTAAGTAGGCTTTGACTTAGATATTTTAGTTGTCAGCTCTGGAACAGTCAAAGGCCACATTCTGTGCAAAAGGAACAGCTGTGGGGTTAGTACCTGGAGTTTATGCAAATTGCCTTACAGGTAACAAGGCTTACTTAGGTTCAGTCTTCCCATTCCTGTTCTGCCCTAGTTTCACAGTATCTGGGAAGAACTCAAGCAGATATTTCAGAGCCGTAGTCCCAGGGCCATTAAGAACTGGAGAGGAGGGGATGGGTGAAGGACTGGGAATTGAAAAGCCTCCATCCAAAATATGTGATCTGGAATAAAAGAAGCAAAGCAAATTCTCAGGAGGTGGCCTTTTTTTATTTGTCTTTATTCATTTCACTTCAGTTTGTCAGTGAAATGAGATAAGAACATCTGTCTCCAGCTAAACAGGAGCCATGTTCTTTCAGGTAAGAATGATAATGCTAGAGGAACGCCTATCTGCAAACTTGCTTTAATCTATTTCTGGGGTAATGGACTTGCACAGCTGCCTCAAGTGCTGTTGTTAATAGCTTCTTGCTTCTTCCAGCAGAAATACACCAGAGCTGTTTTCAGATGTCTGTTCACTTTGAGGAAAAGGACAACAGAACCTTCTGTGAGAAAAAAAGGGGAAAAAAAAAAGACTAAGCCCTTTCTTTAATCTAGCAGGGCTAGAAGAAGAAATTACCTCAGTGCATGCTACTACTGTATAATCGGCAGTGTCAGTGAAAAAGTTGGTTTCTTCAAGGCTGAAAAACATTTGGGACACAAAATTTGGGGCCCTGTATTTCCCTTGCTACTTCAATACTGTGAGGTTTGGGTGCCGGGGAAAAGTCTAAAACTACTAGAGCCTAATCATTCAAAAGCAAATAACAGAGATGGAAGGAGCCTTCTTTTGCCTGAAAGGAAAAAAGAAATATGAAATCTTAATGTCTTCATTTTTAAGCCCTAAATCAAAGTCAGACTTTGGAATATTGTTTTTATTTTTATTTTTAATAGGCAATGTGGAGACATAGTAACAAATTTAAATGATGCCAAAAGAAATACATTGAAAAGCTATTCTGTCTTCAACCCTTTCTCTCCTTTTCCAGTTGCCCTTCCCTGAGGCAGCCTCTGACGTCAGTTTCTGCTGGATCCTTCCGGAGCTACTCTCTGCTTAGCAAAGTGCTTGCTCTCACACACATACATGTTTTGTGGCTCTCTCTTCCCTCATTTAACTTATATAGTTGTGTTCTATGCATATTCTCCTGACCCTGTCTTTTTTTTCCCTTAGAAAGATGTCTTAGAGATTGTTTCATTTCAGGACATAGAGACCAGTCTCTTCGTGTTAATAGTTGTGCAGATGTGTACTGAGGAATGTCTCAGACCTTATTGATGCAAGATCTGGCTTCTTTGATCCACATGCCGCTGGAATCTGGAAATGAATATTCCTGTACATATATACCATAAAATATTTCTGTATATTAAGCTGCCATAATATAAATTGATTCTCACATCTCTCATCGTCTGTGGTTGTAGGTTACTCCCAAGTTGAGCAGAAAATTTTAGCTCTATTTTAGTTTTGAAATACTAAGTGGAGCTCAGAGTGAATTGTTGATACAGGATAGTTTCTTGTGGTTTTATTAGCTGCTACTAACCTAGTTGTGTTTCCACAAGCCAATAGATCAGTTCTTGAGCAAATATGACCCTTTCTGCTACAAAGGTAAGGTCACAAAAGTCATCCTAACAGCATGAAGAAATCAATTCCAAAAAATAGTCTAGTTTAGGAGCCATCTCTGACTTAGGGCTTTCTGCATACATAGAATTTCTGCCTCTGCATTGATAAGGTCATATATATGTATGCACAGGACCAAAGCTCCCTAGGGCTATGGTTTTCAAAACTCTGAATAAGTAGAAACAGAAACACATTTAGAATGAGACTGAAAGCTCTAGAAATATTGGAGCTTTGTACTTATATTTTTAAAATAGCAAATAAGTTTTGGAGATAAGTAATGAGGAATCTAGTCATGTAAGGATGGTGAGATAAACCCACTCATGAGATGCAGGGCCATTCAAAGATACCAAGGTTGTCATTACAAGCTGGAAGCTTCATGATTTGGTATAAAATCTAGAGAATTTTTTTTCTTTGGTAGTTAAAGGAAAACAAAAGAGAAAGAGGTAGAAAGTACTAAGGTGGAAAGGACATGCTTTGACAATGAGATTCATTCTTTAATCCTTTTCTTCCTTTGCTTCTACTGTATAATTTTAGTTAGATCTGAGTCAGAAAAGTCCAAGTCAAACTTAGGAACAAGAAAAACTATTCGCTTTACAAAACTGTCTTGGTTTAGGTGTTTGAGAAATGTTAACATACCTAGTTGCTCTCAACCATTCAAACTTTTGTCTGCCTGTATGGGCTTTACCCTTGGGCTTCTAATGATAGCACAGTTGATGCCAGTGGCTCCTGTCCTGAGACTTCTCAGGCTCCAGGCTGGAGACATAAAAGTTCATCTCCCATTAAAAGTTCAGATGAAAGTCTGGGGTGGACAATGATTTAAAGCCAGGGAGATCTTAACAGACGGATGGAGGAATAAGTACTTGGGGCTCCTAAATTAATAAATGTCCAAAACAACCTCTCACAAAGGTATATGGCTTTGACTCAATTTCTGGTCATCTTTCTTTTCTCATTTATAAAATATGGTTGAACTTGGAAATATAACTGCCCTCATTCAAAACCAATTTCATTTCCTCTTTTTCTTTGCTTTTTTCACATTTATTGAGAACTTACTGTAGACAGGCATTCTCTTATTCACCACTCTTGACTTTATATTTTAATATGTATGAGGAGATATGTGTCTAGAAGTGAAAATACAATATAAATAATGTAAGAGACATAAAGAAATAGGAACACAAAAAAAGGAGAAATTAATTTACTTATGATAATGACATTTGATTCCAGTTTGAAACTTGACAGGAGTTTGATAGGTGTTTAGATTGCATAAATGAGATAGAAGTGTGAAACAGAAATTAGTGAAAATGAGAAAATACAGTGGGAAGTTCACCTTATATATCTATTGATTTATTGGGGTCATCTACACTAATATTGTATTTCCAAAGGGGCCTGAGACAATATAGAGACAGATTAAAAGGTATTAACCAACTAATGAAACAAAGGAAAGCATTATTTTTAAGCACATATCAAGGAAATGAAATAGGGCATAAATGTTGATGGATAATTAGGTGATAATTTTAATGTGAAATTATCAAGCAATGAGAATATCTGAGTTAGCTAAACCAAATTAAATCAAGCAACTACCATCACCACTTTAAAAAGGGCCCCGTAATTTGTAGCATATAGACCAGAGAATTTAGAAATCAGTTTAACAAAGGAGATTGGGTTTTTTCATAAAACCTAGAAACTTAGAAATCTCCCTGTGATGGATTATGTGCTCATACCTGAAGTCAGAGGAATGAAATGGAAGTCCACGTAAAGCCCTGGGGTTCTCACATTCTCACATTTTGTTTTACTTCAATGGCTGTTCTATGAAGTGACTTTACCTCAAATGAAAAATTGTTCCTATCTAATAGTTGATGCTGATTAGGAGAAAAATGTAGTGAACCAGGGAACTACTTTAAAGAATACAAAAAGAATTCTGTTCTTTACAAATTTGAAGGAAAATGAACAGTCAGAATTATCAGAAGAAAAGCTAGATTTATATTCTTCTCACGAATGCCAAAGGGCATCAAAGAAATTATTGCTGCAAGGACATGAGCTATTGGAGCAGGAGAGAGTTAACTAGAGACCAAAGATTGAATTTTCTCACTCTACTTTTCTTACTCTGTTCTTTTTAAAAGAAAACTCTTAAAAGAGTATGTGTATTCACTTTTTTAAGGAGAGTTAATTACGGTCTTATTTAGAAATAAGAGAGTGGCCTACTTTACCCTTTGCAATTTCTTCTAGGAGTATTGTGTTTTCTAATAAATGGCTTAGGCATTAAATAGCATTAGGCAACTAAATAAGTTTTCCTGGTTCTAACACAAAAGGGAAACAAATGTTTCAAAGAAGAGAAGAATAGAGGAGAGATTTCCCTTTTAATGTTTACTTTCCAAAGGAGTGTAAATATTTAACATTGTGATTTTCACACTGGAAATGAACATCCCTTTACGAAAAAAAGACGCTGGTTAATTCTTTATGTAAAATCATATAATAAAAGTTTGGAATATGTATCAGGAAGAACAACCCACGTTAGTCACTGTGGAGTCTGGGTAACACATAGTCACCACCCCCGCCCCACCAGGAGGTTTCTAGACTGATAGAAGAGATCATTCAGACAGATGTGGGGATAGGATGCTGTGAAACTTCCAAGGAAGGACACTTGTCACTGAAGATGTGAAATTTGGTATGGATTCCAAAAAATGGAATATTTTTCTGGCAAGAAATGGTGGGAGTTGGCCTCAAAATGGAAGGAACAATGAAAACAAAGAAACAGAAGTGGGGCAGTGCAAGGGATGATGGATATGACAGTTCTGCAGGAAGAGTAGGTAGTGTAGTAGTGGCATGACTTACCAAGGAATTGACATAAATAAGGTGTAGTGAAAATCTGTGTAGAAAATTCTGGTTCATCTTTTTAGAAGGAAAGGCACTGACTCATGAGGAAGTGTAGACAGGGCTGGTTCAGGGCCCTCCCTGCTAGACTGTTCTGTTGTACTGCAATAGAAGGGGAATGAGACTGGTAGGGCTATCAAGGGATAAAGAGAGGAGAGAGAAGATTTTCTGAGAGCAGCAGAGTTCTTATCTTTGAGGTTCAATCTTTGTTTAAGTTTGGTCTTTTAAATCATTTTCTTTACCTGGAGCAAACTCTTAGTTTCACACTCAGCACCAATTCCCACATCTCTTCTGTATGTAAATAGAATATTTTTCATTGAGTAGAGCTACTGTGAGGTCCTTTGATACATGACCAGTAATTTTCAAATCAACTAATAATACATATCACTATCTCCATTTTATAGACGAGCAGACTAGAGCTCACAGAATTTAAGTAACTGCCAAAATAATATGGATGCTCAATCAGAGATAGGGCTCAATCTTGCCAGTCTTGTGAGAGAGTCACTTCTGAGGTGAATCCTCCTGTTCCAGGAAAATCTTGGGTGAAGTAGAGTCCAAGCTAATCCAGGACTGCAACCACGTAGAAAACTTCAAATAGGAATCACCCAGCCAAGTTCTTCCTGAATTCCTGATAAGAAAATAAGAGATAATAAAATGACTATTTTGATTTTAAGCTGGATGATCTATCTTATGCCTTCTGTTTTTGAAACAAATCACATGTCACACCAGCATTCACAGAGAAATTATATAGTGGCTTCATTTATTGGGAGTCATCAGACCTCTTTCCTCAATCATGTTGTCCTTGTTCAGTGAGCTACAAAGTATCATAATGTTAAAGTTCAGGATTATCCCTAAGACTCAGCAAAGTGGACTTCTACTCACAAAGGGTGATCTGGTTATGTTTTCTACTGATTCTCTCACCCGTCAATAGAAGACTGTTAGTAAGCTTCTGATACAACCCCGCTCTCCAGCGGAATCACTCAGTAGATTGCATAGGATCATTTCTGTCAAGGAAGGGATCTCACTGGGGTAGGTATTCTAGATCCTAACTTGCTTTCCTTGCCAGAACCTCCACTCAGCCTTACAGCATATCTTTCTTCTTCATGGTCATTGCTGTAAGTTGATAGTGTTATATAGCAAATTACTACAAAATTATCAACAACAACACATACTCATCATCTCACAATTTTTGTGGATCAGGCGTATGGACTTGTTTATTTTGGCTCTTGAACAGCTCAACAAAATGTTTTTACTTGGAAATCAGTGAGGGAAGAACCTCTTTTAAGCACACACAACTCATGATTGTCTATAATCAGTAGTATGATACCCTAGAGGACACCTGCAATTTCTTGATGTGTGGGTCTCTCTATAACTAGTTCAAAATATGGTCACATACTTCTTTAAGCCAGCAAGAGAATCTCTTCATGTTAAGTTTGTTAAGATGGAATCTCATGTAATAAAATATGACCGGGAGTATGGCAACCCCATTATCTTTGCCTTCTCTTTTTGAAACAAGTCACATGTCCCATCCACACACATGGCTAAATTATATAGTGGCCTCATTCATTGGGAGTCATTTTAGAACATGTTCTCCCATGTGATATTCTATCAAATATTGCTCCTAGCAAAAAAAAGCTCAACTTATAGAAAATTAAGTGTGCCAATGGGGTCATAGTGATAAAATCCACTGGTCCGACCATGTTTGCATTTACCCTGAAGCAGTTATATCATATAACTATGGAACCATTTTTTTAAGACTCAGTCACTGCACAGACTTGAGAAATGTCCTGTATATAGCTATATTTTTACAGGAATTAATGGCAATGTGCTTTGTCCTAAAAAAATTTAAATAGGCAGCATATATTTTGCTCACATCTCATATCGATGGAGGCAATATCTAAAGAGGTGATCAGAGAGCATGGGGCACTGCATTGACATTTATCTGATGGTTCACCCGGTTGATGAAAGCTCCTTTCATGAATTTTGTGTTTGCTTCTAAGACTTCTTGGCTAGGTGTGCATCTGTGGCTATGGGTTGTAAGTTCTTCCAAAGGACACCCCCATTATAAAAGTTAAAGACATGAAGACTGTGAAGACCAACGTGACTTCTACACCGTAATTTTAGGTTACCATCCAGTCTTCTGTTGTCACATCTCTGGTGTGCTTTGACACCTATGCACTGTCTTATTAGGGCCATTGTAATTGCACTGGTTCACCTGGGTAATTCAGAATAATTTGTCTGTAGGTCTCTACCTGAGTATCATCTGCAAAGTCCATTTTGTCCAGTAAGATAATTTGCAGGTTTTGAGGATCTGCTTAGGCTTCACTGCTCTACCTGCCACAGGAGATTCTATTGGCATGTGGTGGGTGGAGTCTGGGATGTTGCTGAACATCTTATTGTGAAGTAGATGAGTCCTGCATCAAAGAGTATCTGGCAAAAACTCATCTGTACAATAGGAACAGTAATATGCAGGCAAAATGTTTACCACCAGATTCAATGGATTTCTTTAATTGGCCTTTCTCAGCTTGAAATAGGCATGCATACAATTTTGCAGTAAAAATCAGTCACTGATTTTTTTGAATTAGAGAAATGTTTCTGCACAAAAGCGTATAGAATTGAAAAAAGGTAATAAATTTAGTAAAAATGGCAGTTTCTCTCAAATTTTTGACTGTGAGTTCCTTCTGCTTGGTGATATTACATAGTTTTGCTGAGAATAAAAATGTACTATAACAGAGTAGGAGATATATTAAACTTTATTAGCAAAAATTACACATATTAAGCTACTTAATCCAAAAGAACATACATAGGCCCCAAGATTGCATATAAAAGCAGAGCCTTTCAGGAAGATGAGTGTTGACAGCAGAATGTGGCCACAAGTGCTTGAGAAGCCAAGAACACAGATGGAGTTCAGTGAGCGACAGCACAAGGAACCAGTGGGACTGAAATGTACAGGCATCACTCCTACTAGTTGCCTTCATTACAGGTCCTTCCCTATATTAATGAATGACATAAATGAAAACAAGATTCATGCCATCAAAAGAATATTAATATTAATCAGGAAAAATCAAATAGTTCCAGAATAAACCTCATGTTGGTGAAGCTAGTCTGGGGGAGCAGTTTAGGGAAAGTTTTGCAGTTTAAAAAGATGTTATTTAATATAGAAAGAAACATAGGTTGCAAATGTGAAAGTTGTCACACTACATGCATGGGAATTGGTTGCATACTTGTGAATCCCTGTGTGTCTCCCACTGCCTTAGTTGTCCCTACTAAAGGAACCTAGCCTATCTTACACAAATGCCATACCTCTGAACCCCTGGTGCTCCAGAAGAGTGCCTAGGAGTAAGAGTTTTCCATTCTATATTTCAGTAGGGGTCCTTGGGCTTTACCAAATGAGTGGAGATGGGGCTGCCATTGCAAATTTTAAAAATTTGTAGTCAGATAGTATGTTTCAAAAACCACTGTTATGATTTATATCTTGGCGTCCCCCCAACATTTCATGAGCTCGTAGGTGGGGCTTGGAGGAGGCGACTAGATTATGGGAGCAAAATACTCATTAGTCTCCTGGAGAGTTTATAGCTAAATGTGATGTTGGGAAGTGAAGACTGGCTGGGGAGGTTGGTCACTGGGGATGTAGTCTGGAATGATCTATCTCCCTTCCTTTTCTCCTGGTCTCTTTTTGCTTCTTCTTGCCATGCCATGAGCTGTTTCTCCTCTGCCATGCACTTCTACCTTGCCTTCTTGTCAGGGAGCCAGCTGAGTGTAGGCTAAAACCTCTACAAACTGTGAGGCAAAATAAACCTTTCCTTCATGTTGTGAGAGTAGGGCATTGTGTCAGAAAGTAAAGTAACTAACACAATAACATTTTTGGAGATAATGCAATATGCACAGACAGATTTCTACTTCCCCATGTCTGGTAAATGCACAGTGACAATACTAACCTGTTGATGCAATATTTTTTCTCAATTGAGCTTATGTTTTCAAAAGTCCAATGTACTTCTTCATCTATTCTTCCTTATTCAGATGATCCTAAATATCTGTATGGTCTGGCCCAATAAGTACTGTTTTCTATATGCAATCCTGCCTGAAATAATTGCTGAAGAATTTGAAAATTAGTTTATTTCATAATTGATATGAAATTTCTAGCCAGTGTTATGAATGTACTACATTTATTATCAACTCTTTGGAACATTAGCAGATGAAGGTCATGAAAGACTTACTAGTGAAATAATTCAACTTATTAAGGTCCCAAAGGAACCATATTCAAGTGATAAAGAGCCCAAGCCCACCTGCCTTATGTCAAATC
This sequence comes from Cuniculus paca, assembly GCA_004365215.1. NCBI lineage: Eukaryota > Metazoa > Chordata > Mammalia > Rodentia > Cuniculidae > Cuniculus > Cuniculus paca. The sequence goes on along the minus strand of RJWT010013442.1, from coordinate 3,370 downwards.
AAACTCTGATGAAAAACAATCAAAAGAAATTTTAGCTTTTAACTTTCAGGAGCCAGACAATTAAGTTCTGAAGTTCAATTCCTTTGGATTTGGATGTTTTTGGATTTAAAATTGCAAGGAAATTTAATCTCTGATCTTTTCTCTCTAGAACTGTGATAATAACAATGGGTTTACATTCAATATTGGTGCATCACTGTGTTGGCATTTTATTATTGGAATATCTTCAGGTTGTCATTTAATGTCATTATAAGATCTGTGATTGCTATTTTGGGTACCATTACTGGATATGACTTGGGAACCAACATAGACAGGAGACTAAATTTGATTTTCATCAGTAGGTACAGGGTGGGATTTATTAAATTAATGCTTCTTTCTGAACAGTTTTAGATGTTGAAGTCAGATCTCTACTACTCTCAAGTTGTCCCCAGATAATACACCAAGAACAGTGGCCAGTCTTTGGAGATTGGTCTTGGGAAGTGAGCTGGGGTCAGTCCTTGTAGATGGTTCTTTTTTTCTGAAAAGTAATGAAAGTTTTAGTAGTAGTTGGTCCTAGGCTTAATACTTAAGCTCAATGGTTAAGAGGGAAAAAAAACTGGTAAATGTTAGTAGTGAATACTTTTCAACTCCTAATGTTTTCTTCCATAGGAAAGAAGGTCAAATAATATTATGCTTAGTCTTTCTTGTTTATTTATTCCAGCCCAGGGCAGGAAAACAGAGCTGGTTGTATAGCCTAGGTACAAGTCCTTCGTCTTATACATGATTTGAAAATTTGTAGTTGCTCTCAATTTGTAGTTTGTCTTTTTATTCTCTTAACAGTGACTCCTAGAACAAAATATTTAATTTTTTGTCCTTTTTATCTCTTGAAATTCTCTTGTTCTATTGTCCAAGCTGACCTTAAACTTACGATTCTCTTACCTTAGCCGGCCAAGTTGTTGAGGTCACAGATGTGTGCTCTCACAGTGCAAAACTTCTAAGTTTCATGAAGTCTAATTTTTAGGTTCTTTGAGAGTCAGATTTTTGGTCTGTTTACAGACTCTTCAAACACTTGGTCATTAAAGGTTTTCCTGTTTTCTTAGTAAGAATTTTATAATTTTATGTTGTACATTTAATTTTATGCTGTATATCTGTAATCTGTGTTGAGCAAGGTTTTGTATAAGGCGAGATGTTTAGACCAAGCCTTGCTTTTTAAAAGTTGCATGTTGATATTCAGTTGTTTTAAAACCATTTGTTCAAAAAGATTATATTGTATCCATTGAATTTTTTACATTGTAAAAACTCACCTGGCAATATCTGTGTAACTACCTTTCCAGATATTCTGTTCTGTTTGCTTGGCTTGTACGTTATCTCTTCACTAATATGAAACTTTTTTGAAAACAGTGCCTTTGTTAAATGTTAAATTTATTTGCTTCTGCTTTTTTCTCTTTCAAAATTGTTTTCACTATTCTAGTTCTTTTGCCTCCCAAAATAAACCTTAGAATCATATTGTTAACAACTGCGAAGTATTGTTACAAGATTTTTATTTCTATTCTATTAAGTCTGTAGATCAGTTTTAGGAGAACTTATACCTTTATTATGTTGAATCTTGTAATCCAAGATAATAGTATTTCCTCTCATTTAGATTGCCTTTGATTAGCATTCAAAAAACTTCTATATAGAGCTCTTGTACAATTCTGTTGGATTTAATTTTTGTTGTAACTATAAATGCAAAAAGGTATTGTTATTTTTAATTTGTTTCTGATTGTGCATTGTTAATATATATGATTGATAATAGTATGAACTTTTATTTGGTGACCTTGGTAAACTTAGTAGTCTTATTAGAGACATTTTTGTAGATTCCTTGAGATTTCCTGCATAGCCAAATTTGTAGTTCTTTAATGTGAATATTTTCATTTATTTCTTTCCTTTATGTGTTCTTGTTTCTTTTTATTTAAGCAGAGTTTTTGATAGACTCATAAACACTAGGTTACAAAAAAAATTATACTTGAAGGTCATCTCATATGATAAAAGCTTGGTTAGTTGCATGAGTTGGGACTCTGAAAGTGTGTACTTGACAGTGAGAGAGTAAACCGAAAACACTCCTACCCTCTCAGGGTGAAGCGCTGCTTTGATTCCTCCCAGGCCCTGAAAGGGTCAATTTTGTCCTGATTTGCTTGTGCCTTTAGCATTATATGAGGGGAAAAATTAAATCCTCTATCAAAGAAAATAACACAACAGTAGGTTGTAAATTATCCTTATTATTTTTATATAACATGTCTAACACTCAACAGAAAATGCTTAAATATACTAGGAAAAGAGAAAGTACGGTCAAAACTTAAGAAGAACCATATTTAGTAGCTCCGGTAATAGTTATACAAAAAGTGGAACAATCAGATGTAGACTTCAAAATAGCTATGTTTAATATGCTTAAATAATTGAAGGACAAAGATTTTGAAAGAAGACTAGAAAAATATAACTGAAAAACATAATACAGCTGGGCTTGGTGGCACATGCCTGTAATCCCAGCACTCAGGAGGCTGAGACAGGGGATTGTTGCAAGTTCGAGACCAGCGTGGACTACAAAGTGAGCTCAACGCCAGTCTTAATGGCATAGAGTCCCTGTCTCAAAAAAGACAAGGGCCTGGGATTTAGCTCAGTGGCCTAAGCGCCTGCCTAGCAAGCAAGAGGCTGCGAGTTATATCCCTGGTGCCGCAAAACAAAAACAAAAAACATAATATATAATATGTAAATTTAGAGATTAAGTGGCTTAAGTGTATATTATACAGATGAGTAGCAAAAAAGCAAATTGAAAGAGATTTTAAAAGAAAATATTCAAAATGAAGCATACAGTGAAAAAAAGAAAGAAAACATAGAAAACGGCATAAGAAACACATAAAATAGTTGTGATACAGGTTTGCATTCTGAATTTCCAGAAGGTGAAGAGCATGATTAGGGGCAAAAGTAGGAAGTAAGAATTTGTTTGAAATTTTCCATTAGGGATGGACAGCATTAAATCACAAATTTGAGACATTATAAACTGTAAAGAGGACACAAGATGTCACAGTAAAGGTGCTAAAGAGTAAATGCCTAAAGGCACCAGAAGAAAGACTTACTAAAAATGAGCAGCATTCAGCATGATTTCAACAGAAACAGAAAAAAATCACAAGAAAGGGAAATATTATTCAAAAAAGTTGAAATAATTCAAAACCTACAATTCAAAATTCAGCAAGCTGACTTCAAAAATGCCAAATATCTGAAAATACTGTAGTCAAACTAAAACAAAGATTTATTAACACTGAATAAAGGGGTAAAGGAAGGGTTTGGGATAAGGGTTTATGAATTCATTGGTCATGAGTCTCTCTTTGAAAACCATAATTCATTTTTTAGTACAAAG
>RJWT010013441.1:0-21752 GCA_004365215.1 Cuniculus paca | reverse complement strand
CTTTTGCAGGTGTAGGTCATCTGCCTGGTCAGAGACAGAAGCACTGGGAGTTATAGGCATAGTTGAGAGTTCAGGGGAAGAAGAAATGAGCCCTCATTTGATAAGCTTGTCTGGAAAACTTAGTGAGGAGCTGATGAGTATGCAGTAAAGCCCCAAGAAGCTCAGTGGGCCTGATTCTGGGTGATTTTTGTGTGACTGTTTCTGGTTAGTGTGGGAAGACATGACAGTAGCATGTCCTAATTACGTGCTTCACTTTGATTTTCCACTGATGACATTTATCAGAGATGTAATTTCCATGTCCTTTATAGTCTGTCAGCTTCCTGAGCGATGGGTGGCCAATGCCATGCTGGCATTTCTTATGAGTGCCAGTCTGACAGGGGTGGGGGATAGTGGCTCCACTTGGTGCTCATTCACGCTATGGTCAATGAACTCTGTGTACCAGTGCATTTATCAGCACCCATGGGGAAGACTTCTTTCTGGAGCCAGCTCTGACCTCTCTAGAGCAAGGCTGAGCCAGAAAACCCACTGAACTATGCTCCAGTGTTGGGAGTCACCAATTCCTCCCCTCCCTCACCTCTGAGTCCCTCAAAATAGAGTCTGTAAATCCAAGTGTATGAGAGCCTCCTTCTTGGAGTCAGGAGACCTGGGTTTAAATCCTAACTCCGCCATTTGCTTGCTGCCCAGCATTGGATGAATTATGTAACCATTATGAATCTCAGGTTCCTTGTCTCTAAAATGGGTACCAACCTTTCATTACATGTAAGCCTTGGGAGGCAGCCCCAAGTCTTCAGAGAAAGGAAATGAAAACAGGGTTTGCTGCACTTCCTGGGGGATGGTGGGATGGAGATTAAAGGATGGGGTGTTAGGGGCAGGTGGGCTTATGTTTTATCTCAAAGCCAGCTCCTCACCATCTGAACAACTTAGAGCAGGTGTTGTCATCTCACCGAGGCCTGTTTCCCTGCCTTTTGAGGTTGTTGTGGAGTTTTGTTAAGTATGACTGATTTAAAATGGTTGGAACCTTCACTATTGAAATGGTCTAGTTGCCACAGAGTCTAGTCATCCTACTCCTAGGTGTGTAACACTCAGTATAATGCATGAATGCTTATAGCAGCATTATTCTTAGGAGCCAAAAAGTGGAAATTCAAATGTCCATCATGTCCATTATGATGGCAAATGGATGAACAAAATGTGGTCATTCATATAAAGGAATATTATTTGTCAATCTAAAGGAATGAAGTACTAACACTTTTTACAATATGGTTGAACGTTGAAAACATTGTGCTAAGTAAAAGAAGTTAGTCACAAATGACCAGATATTGTGTGATTCTATTTCTATGAAATGTTCAAGATAGGCAAATCCGTAGAAAAAGTAGATTAGTGGTTGTCCAGGGTGGGGTTACTCAAAGGTAAATAGTAACAGGGTTACTTAGTGGGTAAATATTCCAAAATACTGGTATAATTCTGAAAAACCACTGAATCGTAGACTTTAAATGGACAATTGTATAGATTAAATCTCAATAAAGCTATTTAAAAAAACATGTCCATACCTGATCATAGTTTTCAAATAAACCCAGTTTTTTAATATGGCATTACAGGCAAGGTTTGGTTACATAACCTAGTTTTCCTAATAAAGAGAGGGACAGTTTCCCACTGAATCTATCTGAACAACTACTTAAAGCCATGGCAAGTAGAAACCTGGGGAGCTGTCCTGAATTCCAGAATTAAAAGCCAAGTCAAACAAAATTTACTGTACATGCTGGTCTTTTAATAGTGCCTTCATATTTAGGACTAAACTGATACTAGGCTTGAGGAAGGTCTCAGGAGTCTCTGAGACCAGGACTGATTCGATAATACTATTAAAACATTATTGACATGCAGAACCCACATTGTTCTCTACAAATGTATCCACAAATAAGCATTTAAAAAACTGAATTCTCAGTTTCAGCTTCCAATATAGAAAGCAGTAATATTTGTAAACCAAAAATAAAAAGGTCTTTGTCATCTCCCATAAATTTGGAATATAAAAGTGTCTCAAAGTTTTAAAAAATGAGAAATATTGCTTTAGGAAAAACCTACTGTTTTCCTTGGAACACAGAAACACACACACTGTTGCATTTATCACTGTTGCTTCTAATATAGTCTCAAGCACTTACATCAATTATAATTCTAACCAAAGCCAGTAACGTCTCTTTCATACAGCAAACCATAGGATGATTCGTGGAGAATGCTATCATGTACCAGCATTTTAACTTTGCTAAATGGTCCTAGCTCATTAATTCACTTACCATCTTGCTAATGCCACATTCCTATCTCCCTTTATAGGACCTCTAAAAGTAGTAAAAACATATGTGTTCATTAATATGGCCCAACACACATAAAAATAAGAAGCAAATGCCAAAAGTTCAAACTATGCTTAATTATCAATGTTTCAAAATTCATATTACTGAGGAATTATCTAAGCATCCAATGATCATCCATTAATTAATGCAATTAAATATCAGTCTGAGGGTTTACATTAAAGATCTTGGAAATTGTATTACATCTGGTACACTACAAAACATAATTATTAAAGAAATAATCCCTCAGAATGGTTCAATTTAGTTAAACACAAAGTTATATTCTTTGTAGCTCTTAACATTAATTATGAATAATGTTAGCTGTTTGATCAGTAAACCTGACTACTTTAGGAAAGTAGGAAAAAACATATGTAGTAGAATAAAACATAGCTCATATTATTTATAGCATTACTTATGGAAGAGTATTTTTATTAAATCCAAATCATTAAACTAGTCTCATGTGCCAAAGGTTCATCTTAATTACAGTATATAAATTCATAAAATACTTGTAAGTTAGCTTTGCTGATACATTTTAAGTATTTGAAAGTTAATGTCCTTGTTTTCTGATAGTCTGAGAAAAATTTAGTTCGCATAAGTCAGGGGCCCCCAACCTTTTGGCACCACGGACTGTTTCATGGAAGACACTTTTCTATAGATGGGGACAATATCGCTGGTTTGAGGCTGATTCAAGCACATCATAGGCTCCTTAAAGAATACATTTTTGTTCCTTCTCCTTTCTCCTCTGTTATCCTGGAGCACAGACATGAAGGCAAGTGCTCCAGCAGGGTATCTTTGATGCTGACCTTTAAGACAGAAGCTGAGCACCGAGGAGGCCAGAGCCCGGAGACACCAGAGTGCTGCTGTATCTGAAGTTTCCAACCCACCCCATTTCAGCTTCTGTCTCTGAGTGTTTTATGTTAATGTGTATCAGAACTTTTCCCTAATAGACACACCCAGCTCTCTTGGATGCAAAAATCAAGCTCTGGTGTAGAGCTTTGGAAACCTGAAGCCAAACTGCTAAACCTTCACTAAAAGAACTGTTTGCCGAGGTATCTGCATGTCTGACTTTGGTGCTCCCTGTCATGTACTGAGACCCTGAAGAACATCCTCACCCCATCGTTTATGATTTCTAAAGCTTAGCCAGTTACCACCTCCTGACTTGGAGCCATTGTTAAAGGGCATGAAGTGAGAATAGTGTTTCAGGACACTGCCCTCCCTGCAGTGTACCCACACATTTGGGTGAGAACTTCCAGCAGCTGGTGAACCCACCACCCTGGCCTGGACAATTCTGCATTTACAAAGAATCGAAAGACGACATTTGTAGATAGTACTTCACCCATTCTAGTCGATCAGTAAACAAAGGACTTGAAGACACTTCTTTTGCATAACAGAATTCTAATGCATTTCCATGAGTGCTCACTTGCTTGTCACTTCATTAGGGGGAAATTATCTGTGTTCTTCTAAAGCCTCAGTAAAAAGACATGTCCTTTTGGGGAAAGGAGTGGGAGAGACTGAATATACAAACAGGTGATGGCCAGAGTATGGGTACACGTTAAATTCTGTCCCACAATCTGCAGCAACCAACCTGGGAACACCTCCATGATCTACACTAAGCCCACCTGCTCATGATAAGTCAGGCTTGTAGGAAGCCATCATGCCTCTAGAGAAATCCAGGAGACCACACAATTACCTCTGTAATAGTCCATGCAATATGACCAGACTTAATGATATCTGACAACCCCCTTAGTTTTTATTCCTGCTCACAACCTCCCTAGCCAATGACAAAGAGTGGTCTGCTTCTACTTAGCCTATCTACACTTTCCACATGCCAAAGTACCCCTGAAGGCTGCACTTTAACTCACTATTCAGCCTCCCCCAACCCCATATGCCTCCCTTTGTGATTCTACTAGAACATGATAGATGGTGGGTGGCTGACCCTTTACCAAAAGCAGCCCTCATGCATAGCCTGTTCTCATTCAGCTGACCTTTGTTAATTTCCACAGACAGAGGGCTGCATTTGAGTTCACACTCTGTCATGCACTGCCTGCTAACTTGATTTTCCTCACACATGGGGTTCTCATCAGCAAAATGGGGCAGCAGTGATTACCTGCAGCATTCTCACAGTGATACCAAAGAGGTGGTAGAACAAAACATTCTGCATAATCCTGGCTAAAAACAGGCATGCAGCCAGGAGGGACACTTCTCTTTTATTAAATTTGCCTTCTGGAAGTCAGTGCTATGGCCCTTATTTTTTCTCTCTCTCTCACTTTTTTAGAGTATTGAGCAAATTTTTTTTCACTTACATAGCACTTTGAAGTTTACAAAGGATTTCCACTTCCATTATTATACTTGTTCCTCTCGGCAAACCCCCAAGGGAAGCAGGAAGTTTTCCTGAGCTCCATTATGCAAACCAAAACTGAAGTTGAAGGTGATGATGGATAACTTACTGCCTTAGTAGTAAAGGCTGTCCAAGTGAATCTCTGCCAGGCCTTACCCTACCTGACCTCTTTTAGCACGGAAGAAGCAACAAGCTGTGTTTGACTGTCTCCTTGCAGCATTTGTTTAGGATTCACAGCCTTTGGATAGTAGTATATAAATTTTTCAATGCAGACTAATTTCCCTCTTTGGGGCCACAGACTCCCAGTCTTCTTCCAGCCTTGGCTTTGGATTTCAGAGACTCTCTGGCTCAGGCTGTGTCTTGAGTGCATCCACAGCACTGCTAGTGCAGCAGGGATCCTGCAGAATCCAGCTGAGACTTTACTGCTCTTCATGGTTGCAAGGATGTAGGTGAAAAATGCCCAAGCCCTTCCTGCTACCTCCTCTACCCCTTACCACACACACAGACTGAAGCAAGCTCTGTGCAAGGATGAACGATGCGGACCAGGAGTCAAGGACACTTTATAGAGAGCGGCCAATGAAGGCTTTTCTGACCACAAACCAAACCTTTTCCCAGTTCCAGTGCCAAAAATTTCAGAAGCCAGGAAGAGGGAATCCAAGTGCCCAGGCCTGAATGAAGGGCAAAAGAGCAAAGGAGGGCAAGGGTTCCCGTCTTTAAAGTGTAGGAATCCCACCTAGTGGGAAAACATGAACCAATAACTGTCTTGGGTTCTGATGCATCAGTCACAGCTGGACCCTCAGGAGGCAGTAGGTGAATTAGGGCAGGGAAGTAGGGGCAGGACTGGATCCTGCATTTGCCTCATACTTGAGATCCTTTAGAGGGGAGATGTAAATGCTTCAGGCAGAGAAATTGACTCCAATTACACTGATAGCCATGTGAAATTCTGTACCTCCAGGAAAGGAATCTTGGGTTCTGCTCTAAAGAATATGTTGCAGAATCTCTCGAAATTGAAGGTTCTTGTAAAATGAGCATTGGCGATAAAAGCTGAATTGAGTGTCTCCTGTGGTCCTATTCTGAGTGCACTAGGAACTCTGGTTTGGGAAAGTCCCCAGCCAGTGGTAAGAAGATGGGTGAAAACAGAGGCCTGCGAATTCTCTTGTTCAGCATGCTTCAGAGATGAGTCCATTCTCTCCCAGGTCTAGGCTCAGTGTTAGGCAGGAAAGTTGATCCCTCACCTGCATGTGGAAGAGACCAGAGTTCACCTTGTAGACAGGGGAAAGCATGAACTAGCTTGCCTCTACAGGGAGAGGGGATGTTCCATGCAGTGTATTTGAGGAGTTTCAGGGGACTTCATATTAAGGGACAGAGAAATTCAGGTGAGGAAAGACAGACGATGCCAAAGAGAACAAGAGCAAGACTGTGTAGATGCAGCTGCTAGAGAGGTTGGAGTATTACCTGTGGGAGCTCTGTCTCATGGAGCTCCAGCAGAGCCCACATGCAGTTCCAAGGGGCACAAAGACAGTGAGAGTGCTGCTTCTTGCTAAGAAGTAGTGGGGCCATTTCAGAGAGTGGTTACTCCCATCTAAAAACAGACATGTTAAAAAAACTTTCCATTAATATGGTGGGAAGATGGTTTAGTTCTTAAGCAAGAAGGATAGACAGGTTTTTAAAAATCAAGTAACTACAGAACAGGTCTTCAGATTTAATTATAAACCTAAAATTAGCAAATCTGGTATTTTCATAATCACTTCTGATGCATTAGTTTGCCCATTGACATCCCTCAAGGCAGCCATGAGACCAGAGGAAGCTAGTTTCTTTCCATCTTATACCATAGGTGGAGAAATGAGGCCCATGGACAGCCAGGAACTTGTCTAAGCCCTTTTCCTTTATCAAAAAGCAGAAATTTTGGAGATTATCATTTAGTGAAAGGATCAGTCGTTGAAGTTAACAAGATGGGAATTTGGAACACAGAAATGTCCATAATGTGATTATTTTGCCCAACAGTATACCTTAGTTTGAGGTTCCCCTAAAGTCGTCTCAGACAAGAACAGGGTTGCATGGAGGTTATTTTGGGAAGTTGTCACAGGAAGCTTGAATGAGTGAACAGGAAAGGTGACATGGGGAAGGAAAAGCCAATGTAAGGTCAGTGGTACAGGGCTTGGTGACTCATGATGTCAGAATCTTTGAGATTATAGTTGCTTTCATCCATGTGAAGCACAGGAGGTGAGAGCTTTGGTCTCCCTGCTCCTTTTCCACTAGTCAATTAGTGTCCTTAAATGTAACACTTTATGCTTTCAGGCTGTACTTGTATGAGGCTCCTGAGTCTAACAGAAGGGCCTGAAGTGAAGAGTGATCAATGCAAAGCATGTTGGGTGGGGCATTTACTGTGAGCATGAAGTGAGTGAGAAGCTGGGAGCAGAAGCAAACCAAGGGATATTGATACCATTTCCCAAAAGCATCTTTCCACCTCTCCCTGACATACTCTAGGTTAAAAGAAATTCTAAACCTCACGTAACTGGGGGTCAGGAAGTGAACTGGAGTTTACCCTCACCACTTCAGTTCATTGATTCATTTATTTAACAAGTATTTACTGAATGCCTACTCTTTACCAGGGACTGTCCTGAGATCAGGGGATGCAACACAGAAAGAAGCAGGACATGTTGCTATCCTCATTAACATGACACTCTTGAGGTGTTCTTAGAATTTCAGCTCCAGAAAGGTTGCTATGGATATACAAAAGATGGAGCCAAGGGATCACAAGTGGCGTAATCAGGTGACAATTCTTTGTCAAATGTAGAGGTGTGTCCAGCTATGGCACAGGTAAATCATCCAGGAAGGATGCATGGAAAATGACTTGGTGGATGTAATTGACTCTATTGAAGAAAATGGATATAAAGAGTGATACAAGGCTGGAGTAAGTTCAAACCCTCATAATTAGCAGGGAGACGGTGAGATTAAGAGATAGAGTCTTCTCACTGAAGGCGAATGAGATATCCTGGGGGGAAAATACATGCCACTCCTGTGAAGACTTATTATGTTGGTGGGATCCATAGTACAGGTTTTCACATAGAACGCTTAAATTTACTTCCACAAATGCACATATGTGGTTGAGTAGTGAGGATGCTAGAGTCAAGGGTGAGTGGCCTTTCACCGACTCATTAGTTCCACATTTTAGGAAGGCTGCTTTGACAGTGGCAGGAAGTATGGAATTAGTAGGGGATAGATTGGGGAAAGACGGAGCCATCTGAAGCTCCTATATCAGTGGAGTCCAGTGCATTGATACAGGTATAGGACAGAGTGACAAACACAGAGGATAGTAACACACCATTTCAATCTATCTAGGACTTGTTTACAGGGAGTTCATGGCCTGAATTTCTACGGAAATGTGGAGTCTCAAGTCCAGTGTGTCTAACTTATCAAGTTAGAACACATAAAATGTTGGTGGTAGGTGTGTTCTCTAGTGCCTCCAGGCTGATACTTTTTCCTCCTCATCAGATGGGACCAAAGCTGTGACCATGACTCTCAGAGTCCTCAGAATCAGCCAGACTGCCATGGATCTTCCTTGTCTATTTCATCCACTTTAGGAACCATATTTCTTTGAGCTGAGTTGATGAAATCCATTGACTTCTGTAAACCCAGGTGCTGTTACCACATCCTAAAAGCTCATAGCTAGGTAAGACATTCCTCCATTTAAAGCTTCAGTGAGAAACCACTTTCCTTCCTCCTTGTACTAATGTGAAGGGAACAGAACTCATTGTTTGTTCAGAAGAGAACCATGTGCTTCCATTATATTAACTGATTGTATTTCTTGAAAATAAGCATGGCATTTTTCTATACATTGGAAATGGATTTGAAAGTGTGCCTGTTTTTCCGCACGATGCCTCTCAGTACCAGAAGTATAGTGAGCTTGTCCTGTGTGGCATAACCAACCAAAGAATATAATTAGTTACGTTTTTTAGTCCTTGCCTATTTAGTCCCATGCATTATATAATGTATCCTATGCAAAAGAACTAATATACTTCTGGAGAAGAAATGTACCTTCTGCATACACAAAAAATTATTGACAGTAGTCATATCCTGGAAAGAAATTACGTACTCCCATGAGGAATGCATCAATCTACTGAAAAATCATCAGGAGCAGATTACACATTTAAGTGACTGTCAATCATCCCACTCAGCATAAATGCCAGAGGCTGATTTATATTCTGTTCCTGACATAAGTTTTGTATTTAAAATTTATTAAGAAATAGAAAAATAGTTGTAGGTGAGAGAAATGCGAGATTATTTCCAGGGGCATCTTTCGTTGGCATCTCTTGCTAATTCCCAGCCTCCATGGTGAGGGTTTTCTCCCTGAAGCCAAACCCCCAAAAGAGTAGATTTGTAGGAGGCCAGGTCACGAAAACTGTTTTCTACAGTCCCCTATGCACTTACCTGTCTGCTCTACTGGCCTATTTGCACAGTGGTCTGTGGTGGGAGGCGCCATCTTGATTTTCTTCAGGATGAGACTGAAGGACAGAGGCAGCAAACAAATGTGCCTGGCCGAAAGGGCAATGAGCTACTTAGAAACACACAGAAATGCAGCTCTTAGGTCTTTAAAAGGCTACTGCATGGTGTCTTGAAGTTTTTCTTTTCTTTTTTTTTTTTAAGGTTTTGAAAACTGATTTGAATTAAGACTTCCCAACCTCCATATTGCAATAGAAATGTTTTTCAGGAAAAGTGGTAGCTGAGGCAGCTGAGGATGCTCTCACCCAAGGAATGTGGCAACCCAGTCTGTATATGAGCTGCCCCAGCCTCCTGGAGAAAGAGTAGGAGCTGGAGGAGATACCAGGCCAAGTACAAGGACAGACTCATGAGTTGTGCACCCATGGGGAGCTGGGGAGGCTCTCAGGAGGGAAAGAATGTCAGGGGAGACAGGACCTTGCTGCAACAGCTCTCTTTCTGCCTTGCCACCTTCTCTTTCTAGGCGTGAGGCTGTGGTTACCTCTCACAGGACTTATCTGTACTCACAGGTTTTTCCAGGTCACTCTGTAGCTTTGAAGAGGTGCCAACCGTCTTTTATTCATGCTGAGACTAAGGAGTAGGAATAACAAACAGGTGTTCCTTGTGGGTCTAAGAGAAAATTAGCAGAATTACCAGAAATACTGAGCACCATGTCCAAATGCAGCCAGGGAACCAGAACTGCTGACTTTTCCAGAAAAGCCGAGAGTTAGAATTTTAATGAGACTTACATGCTGACCACTAATTCACATACAAATGCTGTCTGGAGCCAGATTCAATTTTTGAAGATGGGTTTGTGATGTATAATTAGGAACAACTTTTAATTTTTCCTTTTCTTTGAGCTTCCACTCCCCACCATCAGAAGAATTAATTAATACATATCACCCAGGCCTCTAAAATCATATCAATATTTCTAGAAAGCAAAGTGCACATTTATTTGAACCTTCAGAATTTGATATAATATCTTCAAAGTATTATAACTTGATCATAGCTTAAGCCAGCCCCCAAATTGTTGTCAGTGGGAAATATGAACTCTAAAAATGAGATTACCAAAAATGTGATAGTTATAACTGATTTGTACTGACTTATCCTTGTCATTTTATTTTCCTCTTGTTGGTCCCCTGTCTTTGTTTTCTGTCTAATTATTTGTCTGGCCTGGTAGATTCTTTCTATTGGCATTTCTAGTCTTCTTTATTTCTTTCTAAAATATCCTTCAGAATATTTTAGAGGGCTGGTTTGGTGGTCATGGATTTCTTTAGTTCTTCTTTGTCATGGAAGTATCTTTTTTCTCCACTGATTTTGAAAGATAGTTTTACAGGGTACATCAATCTCTGTTGGAAGTTTTCTTTCGGGACTTGAAATACTTCATTCCATGTTCTCCTTGTCTTAAGGTTTTGTGTTGAGAAGTCTACTGTCATTCTGATGGGCTTTCTTTATAGGTGATTTGTTTCCTTTCTCTAATAGCTTTTAATATTCTCTTCTTGTATTCTGGAATCTCGATTATTAGAGGTCATTGTGTGTATTTATTTTGATCATGAATGATTGGAGTTCCATAAACCTCAGTTATCTGTGTGTCTAATTCTTTTTCCATGTGTGGGAAGTTTTCTACTGCTACTTCTGTAAACAAGTTTATTTTATGTCATTTGTGCTGACTCCTTTTTCATTGACTCCAATCAACTTTATGTTGTTCTTTGCATCATGATGGCTTTTTTGTGATTTTTTTTTTGGTACTGGGAATCGAACTCAGGACCTTGTGCTTGCCAGGCAGGTGTTTATGCCACTGAACTATATCCCTGACTCTCCCTTGCTATTTTAAAGAGATTTTTCTTTTTGTGATCACTCACTGCATCTGATATTCTTTGTTCACTTTTGTTCAGTCAATTTTGTAAACTGTAAGTGGATTTTTTAATTTCCTAAATATCTATTTGGAACTGTTTCAAGGATTCCATTTCTTTCCTGTGTTGGGTATTCATGGTTTCTATCACTTTCCTATGCTCCTCTTTTTTTTTTTTTAATCTATGTCTACTTTAGGTTTACTGAACAAGTCCATCATTATGGTCATCATCTTTGAGGCTCAGTGGAACAGATTAGAAGATGGAAAAACAAATCCAAACACCTTACCTTTGACAAAGGGATCAAACATGTGTTTAGTAAATGGTGCTGGAAGAACTAGATTTCCATGTGTTGAAGACTAAAACTAGACCCTTATCTATTACCATGCACTAAACTAAAATGAAAATGGATCAATAATTTAAATATTAAAATAAAAACACTAAATCTGCTGGAAGATAAAATAGGTAGAAATCTTGAAGGTATAAGTATAGGCAAAGACTTTATGAACAAAACCCTGATTGCATGGGAAATACTACAGAAAATCAACAACAGTAGTAGGCCTGGCTGGAGCTGAAGGCATGCACTGTGAATTTCACCTCGGAGCCTGGAGCCTTATAACCTTGCAGGATACCTTGCAGGGCTCTGCCCTGCATCCTCAAACAGCCAGAGAGCTTTGGCATACAAAGTGTGGTGTGCTAAGGTCTGCCCGACATACTGCCCCTTCTTAGGGTACCTTTAAGTACGCCATGTTCAGTAAGGCCTGCCTAACACCCCTTCTCAACTGAGGAAATTCCCTGAAGTACAGACAGTCATCCTCAATCCAGGAAACAACTGAGACTTTTCATTCACCTGCAACAGGGGAATACAGGAAAATGACAAAACAAAAGAGCAAAATGCAGTCTCACACCTCCAGTCCATCCCAAACAAGCCTAAGAGACATAGACATAGAAGAAAGTATAAGCCATACACCTGAATCTTCTGAAATGATAGCAACTAAAGTAAAGAAACAACTCCATGAAGCTGTAAAGGAACCGACATTAGAAATAATCTCCCAGGTAAAACAAGAAATGATAAACATAATGAAAGAAATGCTAAACACATCTAAAAAAGATATAGTTAAAAAAATAGAGGAGCACTGCAAAGGGATTGAAACCCTGAATAAACAATACAAGAAAGAATTAAAATGTATGAAATAGATTCAAAGAGATATCCAGGAAATTAAAAATGCCATCGAAAGCTGGCAAAGCTACCTCAATGAATGTGAAGATAGACTTTCAGACTTTGAAGACATGATTGCAGCTAGTGAACAAGAAAGGAAACATCTTTTAAAAATAACAAGGAATCAGCTAATAACAATTCAGCAGTTGCAAGGTGATGCAAAGGAAAACAATATAAGATTGATGGGTGTAAATGAAAAAGAAGGAGACAACACAAATGATATAACAACACTTTTCAGAGAAGTAATAGCCAAAAATTTCCCAAATATGGGAAAGGAAACTGACATACAGATAAGTGAAGCATATAGAACTCCAACTAGCCATAACCAAAATAAATCCACACCCAGACATATAATAATCAACATTGCAGAAATTCAACATAAGAACAGAATATTAAAAGCTGTTAGAGAAAAGAAGCAAATCACCTATAAAGGAAAGCCCATCAGAATCACAGCAGACTTCTCAACACAAACAGTGACGTCAAGAAGAGCATGGAGTGAAGTATTTCAAGTCTTAAAGGAAAATAACTTCCAACCCAGACTGATGTACCCTGCAAAACTTCAAAATTGATAGAGAAATAAGATACTTTGATGACAAAGAGTAGCTGAAGAACTTCATGACCATCAAACCAACCCTACAAAGAATACTGAAAGATACCCTAGATAGACAAGAAAATAGCTACAACTTTAAGAAGATCAACAGAAAAATACCACCAAGCCAGGCAAACAATTAAGGAAAAGTAAAAGGTAAAGAAACCACCACAGAAAGACAACATGACAAAAATAAACCAGTATATATCAGTTATAACCATTAATGTAAATGGCCTCAATTCACCAATCAAAAGAAGCAGACTGGCAGAATGGATCAAGAAACAACATCCAACCATATGCTGCCTACAAGAAACCCATCTAACCCAAAAGGAAATTCATAGACTGAAAGTCAAAGGATGGAAAACAGTACTGCATGCAACAGGAACCCCCAAAAAAGCAGAGGCAGCTATTCTGTTCACAGACAATGTGAGCTTCAAACCAACAATGGTCAAAAGAGATAAAGAAGGTAACTACACACTGGTTAGGGGAAAACTCCAAGAGGAAGAAATAACAGTCTTGAATATATGTCCACCAAATATGGGAGCATCCAACTATATAAAACAAATATTAATAGAAATGAAAACCCAAATAAGCAATAACACAATTATAATGGGAGACCTTAACACACCCTTGACACAAAGAGACAGATCAACTAGACAGAAAATCAGCAAAGAAATAACAGAACTGAATCAAACTTGTGAACAAATGGACCTGATGGACATGTGCAGCATTTTCCACCCAACAACATCAGAACATACATTCTTCTCAGCTTCACATAGGAGATTCTCTAGAATAGACCATATACAACTCATAGAGTATGCTTAAGTAAATGCAAAGGAATAGAAATTATCCCATGCATACTGTCTGATCACAGTGCCATCAAACTGGAAATTAATGACAAGAGAAACTCCAAAAACTCTGTAAAAACATGGAAATTAAATAATACACTCCTGAGCAATCAGTGGATCACAGAGGAGATTAAAGAAGAAATTAAACAATATCTACAAGCAAATGAAAATACAAATACAACTTACCAGAATCTGTGGGATGCAATTAAAGCAATCCTCAGAGGGAAATTTATTGCAGTGAGTTCCCACATCGGGAAAATGAAAGGAACACAAATAAATGATCTGATGATACACCTCAAACATCTAGAAAAAGAAGAGCAAGTCCAGCCCAAAGCCAAAAGAAGGGAGGAAATTATAAAGATTGGAGCAGAAATTAATGCAATTGAGACTAAGAAAACAATAAAAAGAATCAATGAATCAAAGAGCCATTTGTTTGAAAGAATAAATAAAATTAATAAGCTGTTAGCCAACCTTATTAAAAAAAAAGGAAAGAAAAAACTCAAATCCATGCAATAAGGAATGAAAAGGGTGAAATCACTACAGACCCTGTGGAAATCCAGAAGATTATCAATACCTACTTCAAAACTCTTTACTCTCATAGTTTCAATAACACAGAAGAAATACAAAGATTTCTAGAAACATATGAATTACCAAAGCTGTATCAAGAAGATTGTGAAACTACTGAATAACCCAATTTCAGTTAAGGAAATTGAAAATGTAATTAGAACCTTACCAACCAAGAAAAGTCCAGGTCCTGATGGATTCACAGCTGAATTCTACAAGAAATTCAAGGAAAACTTAATGCCAACACTCCTCAAACTCTTCAATGAAATTGAAAGGGAAGCAAGTCTCCCTAACTCATTCCTGGAAGCAAGAATTACCCTAATACTAAAACCAGAAAAAGAACCAACCAAAAAAGAGAACTACAGACCAATCTCCCTAGTGAACATTGATGCAAAAATCCTCAATAAAATACTGGCAAACAGAATCCAGCAAGTCCTCAAGAAGATTATACACCATGACCAAGTGGGATTCATCCCAGGAATGCAAGGATGGTTCAACATATGCAAATCAATAAATGTAATACACCATATCAATAGAGTGAAAGACAAGAATCACATGATCATTTCAATAGATGCAGAAAAAGTTTCTGGTAAAGTCCAACATTCATTCATGATAAGAACCCTTCAGAAAATCAGAATAGATGGTCTTTACCTCAATATGATCAAAACCATCTATGACAAACCAACAGCCAGCATCATATTAAATGGTCAAAAACTGAAAGCTTTCACCCTAAAATTGGGAACAAGACAAGGATGTCCATTATCACCACTCCCATTCAATATAGTGCTGGAAACATTAACCAGAGCAATTAGACAAGAGACAGAAATAAAAGGAATAAGAATAGGAAAGGAAGAAGTTAAATTATCACTATTTGCAGATGACATGATACTTTACGTAGAAGACCCGCAAAACTACACTGAAAGACTTCTGGACGTCACAACCAAATTCAGTAATATAGCTGAATACAAAGTCAATAATCAGAAATCAATCGCATTCCTGTACACAAACAAAAAACTCATTGAGAGAGAAATAAGAGAAACCACACCCTTCACAATAGCATCCAAAAAAATGAAATACTTAGGAATCTACCTAACAAAGGAAGTAAAAGATCTATTCAATGAAAATTATAGTAGAAATCAAAGAGGATCTCAGAAAATGGAAAGACATTCCTCATTCATGCATAGGAAGAGCAAACATTGTGAAAATGGCCATTCTCCTAAAATTGTGATACAGATTTAATGCAAGTCCCATCAAAATACCATTAACATACCTCACAGATCTAGAGAAATCATTCCTAAAATTTCTCTGGAACCAGAAGAGACTGAGGATAATAAAGGCAATTCTGGGCAACAAGAGCAGGGAAGGAGGCATCACAATCCCTGACTTGAAATTATAGTACAAAGCTACTGTAATAAAATCAGCATGGTACAGGAATCAAAACAGACCTGAGGATCAATGGAATAGATCAGAAGATACAACCCCAAGTACAAACACACTCAGCCACCTTATCTTTGACAAAGGGGCCAAACATGTTCACTGGAAGAAAGATATCCTCTCTTTAATAAATGGTGTTGGAAAAACTGGCTTTCCATATGCCGAAAACTAAAACTAGACACAAGCCTATCATCGTGCACTAAACCAAAGTCAAAATGGATCAAAGATCTAAATATTAAAACAGAAACACTAAATCTTCTGGAAGACAAATTAGGTAGAAATCTTGAAGACATGGGGTAGGTGGAGAATTCATGAACAAAAGTCAAACTGCACAGGAAATACTTCCCAGAATCAACAACTGGGATCTTGTCTTATTAAAAAGTTTTTGCATGTCAAAAGAAATCTCCAACAGAGTGAAAAGAAAACCCCCAAATTGGGAAAAAAAATCTTACTCACCTGTGCTTCAGACAAAGGTCTTCTATCTTGGACATTTAAAGAATTTAAAAAAAATCAGGCCCTCAAAATTCAAAGACCCAATCCAGAAATGGGCATCTGAGATGAAAACACTTTCTCAGCTAAAGAAATACAAATGGCAAATAAATACATGAAAAAATGTTCAGCATCACTGGTCATTAGAAAAATGGAAATTAAAACAACCCTGAGATTCCATCTAACTCCAGAAAGAATGACCAGGATCAAGAAAACCACCAATAACAAATGCTGGAGGGGCTGTGGGGAAAAAGGCACTCATCTCCACTGTTGGTGGGAGTGTAGACTGGTGCAGTCACTGTGGAAATCAGTGTGGAGGTTCCTCAAAAAGCTAGTATTGGAAGTCCCATTTGACTCAGCTGTTCCGCTTCTGGGCATATTCCCAGAATAAGTGAAATCATCATACCACAGTGATATATGTGCACCCATGTTTATAGCAGCACAATATGTAATAGCCAAATCTTGGAAACAACCCAAATGCCCATCAATTGAGGAATGGCTAAAAAAGATGTGATACTTTTATACAGTGGAGCACTACTCAGCTATAAAGAAGGATCACATTGAGGCTTTTGTAGGTAAATAGATGCAACTTGAGACCATACTTATAAGTGAAATAAATCAAACTCACATGTGTAAACAATGCATCATCTCCCTAGTGTAAGAAACTGAAAGACTCAATAAGATATAAAATCCCCAATAAATATGGGGAAAGGGTAAGAAACTGCTAAAAGAAAAAACAACTCAGGGAAAAGGAGAAAAGAAGGAAGGGAAAAGAAAAGACATAAATTTGCATATATATATATATATATATATATATACTTAAGATTGATAAGATGTGTGTACTATCAATTTTATTAGTTCTTAGAACAAAAACAGTTAACATTCATAGGACTGGACCAATTCTGTATGCCTATACCTGGTAATCTGAGCAACTCTTGAAGACAACTATATGAAATAACAACCTTTGGTATCTTCTCATCACCTAGTTTAGAAAGCCTACATTGTTATTGTTTTGGGCTCTTTATTATTGTTATTTATCTGTCTTTATTGTTTTTTGTTTTTCTTGTGCTTTGTTCTCCTATTGCCTGTGTCACAGAAAGGATAAATGTACAAGTACATGCTTATACATGTTTAGAACTACTCCTAAAGAGTTTACAAGAGCAGATTTTATTAAGTATCAAGATATGAACAGCTACAATGAAGAAAACGAGACATTATGGTAGCCATAGCCAATTTCTTATCTTCAGGTTCTGAAGTCCAATAATGCTTTTATTCTTTGATTTGATTGGTTTAAGTCTGTTTTCTACTATTTGATTGCAATATGCAAGAAGATATGAACAGCTCTTTTGAAGAAAACAAAGGACTTTAAAGTAGCCATTGTTGATTTCTTATTGTCTGATTTGAAGGCCTGTAATGCTTTCACTCTTTTGCTTTATCTGGTTTTGTATTATCTTGTTTTGTTTGCATATATTGTGTGTGAATGTATGAACAACCATTTCAAAGAAAACAAGAGACACTAGGGTAGTCATTGTTGATTTCCTGTTGTTGTTTTAAAGACCTGTATTGCTTGCAGTGTTCTGTTCTGATATGCTTTGTTGTGTTTAACTCTATTTTGTTTTGTTTTATTCTCTTTAAAAAAAAAAACTAGGACTAGAGATCCCATTTAACCCAGCTATTACCCTTCCTCCCAAAATTAAAATAATCATACCACAGTGATATATGCACACCTATACTTATAGCAGCAGAGTTTGTTAATAGTTCAATCTTGGAAACAAGCCAAATGCCCATCAACTGATGAATGGATAAAAAAGATGGGTTTTTGAATACAATGGAGTGCTACTCAACCATAAAGAAGGAAAAACTTGAGACATTTATGGCTAAAACAGATGAACCTTGAGGCTACATTCTTAAGTGAAATAAATTGCACAAGTATATAAATATTGTATTGTCTCTCTGGTATGATAAATTGAAAGTGCAAATGAAAACCAAAGTGTATAATGGATATTGTGAAATAGCATAAATTACTCAAAAGGAAAGAGGAACTTTGGGGAGTGAGGAAGGAAAGAAAAGTAAAAAGGAGAAAAGAAGGATCAAGTGGAAACAAAGCTTTGTAAATAAGGAGGGAGAAAAGGGCTGAAGGAAGGCAAGCAGAATGGGAAAAAAAGAATCAAAATATATCATGCAGAGGTACAAATTCCCTATGATGAATGTGATCATTATTATTAAAATTTTTAAATAAAAAATAAATTTAAAAAAAGAGATTACCAAAACTGCTCTTATGATATTTTTAAGGTAAACTCTTTGAGAATAAGTCTCATTTGTCTCGAAACAATTCAAACAAAGGATTTTACATGTTCAACATTGTTTGAAATTCCTGCTATTTACTGATCCTAAATAGGAAAATTTGTATTTTGCATTTCTTGGGACTGGCTTTTCCCTTTCTCCCTTAGAAAAACTCAGTGAGAGAAGAAAAAACCAACCAACCAAACAAAAGACTTTAGTAAGAGGCTACATGTTGCTTCTGAGCAGAGGAGCTGGGTGGGAAAGGGGTCCCCTCACCCAGGAAGAGGTTAATAGGGGTGCTCCTCCTAGTGTTGTGGTAACTGGCACCAAACATGCTTCTAAGGGAAAGGATAGAGGTGGAGGCTACAAAAATGAGTTAGCGAAAAAGGGCTTGGGATATTAAGAGTTGAGGTGAGGTGTCAACAGTGGGGGGAAAGTGGTGTTGGTCACAGGAGGGTAGTGAAGAGGCAGGAATAGTAATAGCTGGGTACAGAAAACAGTGGATGTAAAGAATTTGATTTGGTCCTTGACTGGATGCTAAAGGTAGATTTGTTTGAATGAAGTATTTAAGGGTCATCCCATTAGAAAGGTTAAGGCTTTCTACTGCAAGTTAAACAAATGAAACAAGCTGCAAATACGAGGGAATTTATTATTTAATGGGACAGAAACTTTAAAGGATATGTGGGCATCAAACAGGGTAGATCTGAGTGGGAATCTCTGTCCGTGTCTTGTCTCTGATCTCCTCAGAAGTTGCTTCATACCGGGAGTACTATATGCTATCCAAGCATATCTGTGTGTGTGGTGTTTTATCGGGCATGGTGGCACACACGTGTAGTCCTAGCTAACCAGGAAGCTGAAGGAAGTGGATCACAGGTTCTAGGCCAGCTTGGGCAACTTAGAGAGTCTCTGCCTCACAATAAAAAATAAAAAGGGGTGGGGGTGTAGTTTGGTGATATAGTGCATGCCTACTATGCATGAGGTCTTGGGTTTAATCCCCAGTGTCACAGATGAACAAACAAACAACAAACCCATAGAATTAGAGTTAAGATTCAGCAGTGCTAGATTCTCATCACATCATTTTAATACTGAAGAAGACCACTTTTCTCACTAGTCTCATGAACACCACTGAGTTGACCAACACTCTGCATACTTGGGTGCCCACTCACCTCCAACCTCTTTCCTCTGGCATGGGAATTGCAGTACTCTAGGAGCCCAGGTTTGTGTCATGTGTCTGTCTGTGTGGCCCAAGGAAGGAGGTTAAGAACATGGATGGAGAATGTGAAGTTGGGCAGTCCTACAAAGGAAAATTATGGTATTCCCAAAAATGAATGATTTCTGGGCAGCAAAGCACAGATAAACTCTGTGAAGATAAATTCTTGCTGTCTTGTTGACTGTTGAGTCACTGGTACCATGTGGTCAAATGAATGAGCGCTGGACTTAGAATACCATGACCTGGTCACTACTGCCTCAACCTCTTGTACACAAATTCAACAAAAACATTGCACATCACAGGTCCTTTCAAGCATGGAGTCTTTGAGTCTGATTTAAGACTCCACAAGCCCCATGGAGAGATGTGCCTCCCTCCTCATGGGAATACCTTGCACCTGCACCCCGTGTGTGTGTGTGTGTGTGTGTGTGTGTGTGTGTGTGTGTTTGTGTGTGTGTCTGTGTATGGTGGGGGGAATACATATACTGAGCTCTTAAGTTAACTGCATGCTCTAAAATTTGGTTCTGCAGCAGCAGCTCCCTACCTCCTGGCCCCTGTGATCTAAGCAAGATACTTTCCCTTTGGGCATTTACTGGCCATGAAAGAAGTACTCCACTGGAGGGAGAGGGCAGCAGGGACTTGAGGGCTATTGGATATGAGGGGAACAAGCTCCGATGATGTTGCTTTAGTTTTTGTCATGTTTGCAATGTTGGCTCAGAGATACATCTTATTTGTTTGTGTTTTCCAAATCCCATCAATCTATTCATGAGACTTTGAATTGCTGGTTGAGTGTCCTTCCTGAGTCTCTGTCTGAGAAAATGAGAGGACAAAAAGAAACCCTTGAACATGTAATAGTACATTTCTACCTTCAAATCAAAAAGAAAATCGGTGATTTTCTCTTTAAATTCAGAGTCTCCATGCCAAACTACTTTGTAATGTCAAGATGACCAAGGCTCTGAGCTGGGGTATGGATGATCTGAGGGGGGATTGTACTTGAAAATCTAGTGAAGGCAAACAGCACAGTCATGAAGGCAAGGCGGGTCAGCAGTTCTCTTTTCACCTGTTGGTGTCTTTTCCTATCTGACCTTGATTCTGACCAAAG
The DNA here is from genome assembly GCA_004365215.1 of Cuniculus paca. Lineage (NCBI taxonomy): Eukaryota > Metazoa > Chordata > Mammalia > Rodentia > Cuniculidae > Cuniculus > Cuniculus paca. Next base: position 1,014 of record RJWT010013441.1, on the reverse strand, counting down.
GTGGATTCCAGTTTAGGCACTAGGAATGCATGCCTCATAATCCCTGCGGGGATGCCTTGGCTGTGCTCACGAATGTGTGGAGCATACTCCAGGGCAGGGGGACCTGGTGTCTCTTCTGCTTTGGAAAGTTAATTCCAGATGAGCCAGAGGCTCAAATAGTTTTGGCAACAGAAGACAATGGGTGGCATGTTTTTTTGCAACAGAGAACCAAGGACTAGGGAGGCTATGGAAAGACAGGATGTCATCAAGTCAGTTCACTGGGCCAGACTGCCCAGGAGTATAGGGACCAAGCTCTCCCAAGCAAGAACATTTCTGTTGCTGAGCACCCAGAATCCGTCTCCCAATGCCCTAGGCTGGAATCCCCAGGGTTGAGTCATCCACAGCCACAGTTCCATTATCACCAGTCATTCATGCCTGGTGTAGGCAGGATGACTGGAGATCTAATCACCCTCTGATGTATCCTCAAATCCTGCTGCCCTTTTCCTGGGGAAGCTTCTCCACCAACTCCCAGCTACCTCTCACCTCCTCCTCTGCTCTTGGGGTCTCCACATGCAGTGATGTCTTCTTTTCATGCTAATTAGGTCTGCACCTGCCTGCCTTAGGTACCACATGATCTACACCAGAGATTTTTATCCTATATTGTGACACAACCCTCCCCGAGGTTTAGAGGAATGGCTGAATTTTAATTTTAATTTTCCCTTTAGTAAGTCTGAAGCCTAAATCTTTCCATCTTTTAACTTTAGACATTTAGGAGCTGTTAAAATGTTAAATCTAGTAATGTTTATAAAGTGCTTGAAAAACAAATGCTTTTCAATTGCTGCGAATTCTTTTCTGAGAAGAATGTATCTGCAGAAATTTCATCAGTGCTGGTGTAGTACAGACTGAAATGTTTGTGTCCACACAGGCAGCAGTGCTTGGAAGTAATGGCTCACACACACTCCCCTATTGTGTTTATCTACTGAGCTTTCTCATGCTTTCCCAACCCAAGGAGTTGCATGCATTTTTCTTCTGCCA
>RJWT010013440.1:0-21761 GCA_004365215.1 Cuniculus paca | reverse complement strand
CCCAAAAGCAGTGGATTGAAACCTCTGAAATCATCTGCCAAAATAAACATTTTTCTTTCTAAGTACACTGTTTCAGGTATTTGTCACAATAACAGGAAGCTGAATAACATAGTGAAAAATGAGTCTTTTTATTTTACTCATGGTTTGACTGGAAAAATGTTCTATTATTTAAACTGTGGATTCAAGTAGTTTAGTCTTTGTGTCTCCTGTCTCCATTTCTTACATATGCTGGTGCCAGGAAAAGTAGCACATGTTCATATTAAGACTTGTTATTGTGAATACCGTTGGGGTATATTGCAAGATGCATTCAGTGGTAAGATTATTTATGGATTATACTGGCATACTGAGTGATAATTCAAATATACCCAAAGGTGATGGTGAATCTTTTGTTGTTGTCGTTGATTTTTGTAAAAGGTATATTTTCAGCCCATTAGTGAGAGTTATATTTCACAAAATAAGGAAGCATTTCTATTTTTAAAAGTGTAAATAAGTGATGTTGGGTGTTCTAAGGGAAAATAAACAATCCTAGAGGCAATCACTGATGCTCAAAATTGAAGTATTGCCATTAGGTAACATCTGCACTTCAGAGTAGGCATTTTTCCTAGCTCTAAAAATTTCAAGGCTGATTCTCCACCCCTCTCAGATATCACTTGATATAAATATTTTCTTTCTGTTTCAATTTTCCAGTCATCTTCAATTTCTGTGAGAGTTTGATATATTTTTTAGCTAATTTGTCAAGGCTTTATTTTTTACTATATAAATTATGATAAAAATACATGCTAGGAATAACATTTAAAACTTTTTTCAACTTTGAGCTGATATTATTACAACACTTTAAAGAGGAATAATTAATAAAGTACATGTTTTTGAAGTTTCTAGAGACAGAATTTGTAATGCTGATCTTATCTTTTACTACAAGGTTGAGATTTACTGCATTGGACACGTCTTGTGTCTAGTAAGTAAAAATACCAATCCCTGATTTAAATCTTCCTTTGAAACTTCAAACATGCTTATTAATATTATTGGCCAAAAACCTGAAGTAGATGTCTCCAAATGAAAAAATTCATCTGCTAATACCTAGTGTAGATTCTCCAATTAAAACAATAAATAGTAAAATCCAGGCCTCAGATAAGCATTGAATCCAGTATCACAACTCTGACATTTATTCTCATCATTCTCACTACTGAAATCAGTATGATAGCATCTGCTCATTGACAGTGAACTAGTATGTGTGAAATATTGTGTACATTGCTAGAAGATAATAAGCACAATAAGAGTAGATTATCATTATTTAATCTATCATTATTACTGATGATGATATGGCTTCAAAATTTCATAAACTCTTAGCACTTGTCCAGGGGCTTTTTTTTTTTTTTTGTCTTTTTAAGACAAGGTTTCGCTATGCAGTTCCGGCTGACTGTGAACTCACTTTGTAGCCCAGGTGGGCCTTGAACTCCCAGCAGTCCTCTTGCTTCTGCTCCCATGTGCTGGAATTACAGGCATGCACCACCATGCCTGGCTCTGGGGGTTTTTTCTACCCTCAGAAATTCACTTCTCCAGCCTCTATTTGTTATTGGTGTGACCCTGGGCAATGTATTTAATCTCTGTAAATCTCAGGTTCCTCTTTAAAAACTGAGCATAATGAAAACATGATGTTGGACATAATCAAATACAAACAATTTTACATAATTTTCAAAATGGAGGACAATAAGAGTACCTACCACATAGCATTCTAATGAGGTGTAAGTGCGAAAATATTTAAGAAGAAAAACCAATTGAAGATTGTTTTCCAAAGAGAGAAACACTATATGGTACGTTAAATTTGTGACTAACAAGAGGGCTATTAATAGTTGAATATTGAAAGGATTAATTCTAAAAGTTTTTGAGATCTGTAAAGAATCGATCCTCTAGTTATTCTGGGTATAGACCCTCATGGGGGCTTTTGAGAGAGATGTTTCAAACAGCTGAAGAACTCAGGCATCTGAAAGCACCCAGTGGGATTGCACTTACCATCTCACATGTGGGGAAAACAAAACCCTCAGAGGCTCATAATGTGAGTGTAACTTCCAACAGTTTCATTGCATGAAGGGTAGTCAAATATTTTACAGTTTGTTTATGCATATTTTAAAGTGTTATAAAATCTGTTTTATGCCGTAGATTGAGAAGATGATGCTTTCATGGCCTTCACTAGAGTTTATCAATGGTTTATTGCTTATAGTTATGCTTCACTTTCAAAAATCTCCTTTTGGACTCTAATTTGTTTTTCCTCTAGGCTAATATTAAAGCACATAATTTCTTAGTCTTCGTGAATTTTATTATATTAAAACATAAATGATACAGTGTTGGGTGAAATAAAATGCAAATAAACATTTCAGTTTTGCAGCAAAGGATTTATGTACAGATTTTGGTAAAATTCTACTATCTTTTTTGAATGTCAGTGAATGCATGAAATATGCAAAGAGAAAATGAAGACAAAGTTCTGATTTCCTTAATCTCTCTAAATTCATGCCTTATCAACTCAGATAAACAGATAATCATCTAGTAGACAATGGTTATTACCTATTTCCATTTACAGATGAAAAAGTCGAGATACAGTATATATGTGTAGATAAATGAATTAAAAAAACTGAAAGAAAAAACCATGGAACACAAACAAAAAGCACGTAACAAAACCAAAGAACACATTCCAAAAAAAGAGAAAGACCCTTACATAGCAAACTGAAAAGAAAAAAAATCACTAGAATTGGTATAAATTTTTGATTAAAAAAAGACTCAGCTGGGTAGAATTAGTCAGCTAATAGAATGAAATCACTTGGGTTTATTTGGAAGCCTAAACAAAATAAACCATGTGATGGTTAATTGATTGTGTCGGTTTGAGTAAGAGGAGCTCAACTAAATTGGCTCAGTAATTTCACACCCTAGGGTGTGGAAGACCCATCCTAGAGTGGTTTGTTGTCTAGAGGGTATAAAGGGGAAATAAAGAAGGATGGATCTGCTTCAATTTCTTTGGAGGAGCTTCTGTCTTCATCTTCACCTTGGGTGTCATCTCTTGGCTTTCAGTGCAGATTCTTCAGCCTTCTGGCTTGGACTCTTCAGCCTTCCATTGCAGACTCATCGCCCTTCAGGCCTTTGACTGGATCCTTTGGTCTCCAGTGTGCAGAAGGACTCTGCACTCCTCCACATCTGACCGTGGGTGGTCATTGTATGCCGATCTTGTAAATTCTTATAGATTTGTATATCTGTTTCTATAGTAAACACTGACTGATACAAACCAATAAAAAATAAATGTGCCTCATATAAACTACTTTTCTATTTCTGTAAATCTATAAGTTGTTCATAATACAAGCTATTTCATTTTTATCAGATTAAAGTAATATTTTAATTAATCTTTAAAACAATAACTATAAATATTTCATAGTATTGATTTAAATGTTAATGTCCTTTAAATGTTCTCTTGGACAAAACCAAAATCTCTTGTTTTACTTACTGTGAGGAGTTAAACCAGAGCATAATTGAAATATGTTAATTTATATGAAACAGAATTTTCCAAGCAGATTCTTATAAATAAAGAACTAAATTCAGAAATAACCATTAAGTTTATTATTTTCATGGCATAGAATTCTTACTGGTTTAAATTGTTCTCCAGCAACAAAAGCAAATGCTAAACATACTTTCTCTGACTACACTCTTCCTGTTATAAAACAGAAATTTAATTCAAGTGAAACTTATTTTTGTATTATTACTGTACTATGATAGTGACTACAATGTATCTTATTCTTCTAAAATGTTTTTCCAGCAAAGATCTCAGATTATAATAGAATACTTTTGGTAAGACTCACAAACTGCTTATGAGTATTTGTATGTTATAATTCTCACACTTAAGGTACATAAGGCTGGATCCAGTAGGCCCATCCCTTACTTTTCTACTGTAAATTTCTACTTTAGCATAATAGTAGCCAGGTGTGCATCTCAGCACCTTTTCCTGAGAGACACAGGAAGCAGTCTACATGTTCAGCCATTTGGTATGACAAATGGAAGATGCGTGCATGTGTGCAAAGGTGGCAAAATGAGATTTGTTCCCCACCTTATGCTACATGTAACTTTGTTTTGCATATGTTTACTTGAGCATCACAGAGGGCTCAGTATATCCACACCACTCCAGAATTTTTTTAAAAAAGTTTTCTTTTGATTTTTCTGGTAGAAGTAGCCCAATTCAGTACAATAGCACATGAAAAACCAGATATGCAAGTTTCGGAAGAAGTCAAAAGTGAATCATCAGATTATTCATATGTGGATGATGAAGACGAACCATTATGGTAAAATACATACTTTTTTTAACAGAAGAGTGGTGTGGCGTATGATGATGATGATAATGATGATGATGATGATGATGATGCCTTTGATATTGGCCATGACATTTTCATGTATTTTTATGAACAATAAATATTAAAAATTCAATACCTTATTTTGGGACACTTTTTCCCATTAAGTACTCATCCTTTAATGAAACTCATAATATTAAAATTAATAAGTCATCAATAAAAATATTCTGAAGAATAAACATGTGTCATGACTCATGTTTATGTGCCTTGATAACAAAATTTGTCTTAAATTCCATGTTTTTTCCATGTTGGTACAAGGTGGTCTCTTTGGGAGATGATGAGGTCATGAATGTGAATAGGATTTTTGCCCTTACAAAAAAAGAAAAAAAAAAAAAAACAGAAAAGCCCCTTTCTGTTTCCACCCTTGAAGAGGTAGCATGAAAACGCCATCTATGTGCCAGAGAGCAGCATTCACAAGACACTGAATCTGTGTGCAGTGTTGATCTTGGACTTCACCAGAACTGTGAGAAATAAATGTTTATTTATAAAAATATTCAATCCGTGGCATTTTTGTTAGAGCAAAATACTCATCGGTATAACATAGCATTGCTATAACATAGTCATTGACCATTGTTATTTAAAAAGTAAAAGCTAAATTAGTTTTTGTTATTGTTCAACAAAAGGGTATTGATTTTTACAACCTGATTAATGAAGATTAAAATATCTATAAATTGTCAACTGTGACTTAACATTCCACAGAATAGTTGATCATTGACTCATATAAACTTAGTCTAACTCTTTAAAGCATTCTTGGTTATATTATAGAAAGTCTTGTACTTATCCATTAAAGTCTTTAACATCTGATTACTTATATGTCTTAAAAAGTGAAACATGATTTTTCTTTTTTGCTATATTGTTTTTGACTAAAAAAGCAAATAAAATGGGATCATATAATTTTATTTGGGGAAGGAAATATATGTTGGAAAATTATGATGGATTCTTTGTAAATATACAATCTTATACATGTCCATGCATTTATATAACAGATACAGGTAAGCAAATATACTGCTCTTTGAGAAAGAAAAAGTCTAAAGTAACTGTAAATCCAGATACTGCACAATGTGAAGCTTACTAATGTAGGTTCAATATACATTTAGCAAAGCTGTGTTTATAAAGAATATACAAAAATTATCTTCAAATAGGATATGGATCTAAAAGAAAATTTATTTATTTATTTATTTATTTATTTATTTATTTTTCTTTTTGGTACTGGGGATCAAACTCACAACCTTGCATATGCCAGGCAGGCGCTTGTGCCACTGAGCTAAATCTCCAGTCCTCTAATGTAAAGTTCAAAGAAATAAAACTTCTTAAACTTTTCTCTTTATGATGCTCAGCTAGGTAAAATTTTTCTTAGCTACAACACCAATGGTTTGATCTATAAAAGAAAAAAAATAGATTGGATTTCATTAAAATGTAAAATTTCTGCTTTTTGAAGACATTCTTAATATGATGTACACAAAAGCCACAGACTGAAGAAACATACTCACGAAGCATATAAGGACTTGTATCCAGGATATATAGAGAACTATCAAAACACTATAATAAGAAACAATCAATAAAAATAAGCAAATATTTGAATAGACTCAGCCAAAGAAGAAATAGTATTGGCAAATAAGCTATGAAATGAGCCAGTAAGGAAAAACAAATTAAAGCTATGAGATACTACCACATATGTAGCCAAAAGAAACACAACTGACTAGGGGTAGTGAGGAATTAGAACCACTGCAACTCTCACAAATTTCTGGCAAGAATGTAAAGTGATGTAGTCATTTCAACAATCAGTTTGGCAGTTCCCTTTCAATGAAACATATGCCTACAAAATAAAGAAAAATCCAATGCTTTTATTCACTCAAAAGAAAGAAAATCTTGTGTTCATATATAAAAATCTGTTCATGAATGTTTACAGTGACTTTATTCATAATTGCCCAAAACTGAAAGAAACACAAATTGTACTTCAACTGGCAAATAAACAGATGTGGCACATGCATACAACAGCAAAGTAATCAATATAAAGGGACCAACTACTGAAATACAGAACCACATGGGTGAATCTCAAATTCATTTTGCTAAGTGAAAGAAGCCAGCCTCAAAAGGGTATTTACTGTGACTTAATTGATAAGACACTCTTACAAAGGCAGAGCTCTGAAGACAATAAAACTGATTAGTGGTTGCCAGTGGCTAGGGCAGGGGATTAGCATGCACTACCAAGGGGAAAGTGGGAATTTGGAAGGAAAATGTGGGCTCGTGTATCTTTTCAATATCTTAATTTGTTGTTGGTTATACAATTATATGTGTGCATCAAAAGGCATAAGACTTATACTACTAAGGGTGAATTCACTGTGTATAAAATGGGTTGAAAGGTAAGATCATGTGTTTGTCTTAGCTTTAGGAGAGTTGAAATGATGAATTTGATTGGAGCTTTGTCAATAGTGTCATGATGGTGAAGTGTCACGAAAGCTCCAGACAGTATGCCATGAATAAATTGTACACAATGATGGGGGTGATTGAAAAGCATTCCTCAAAGTTTCTAGGAACTACTGGGGAGAAGAACAGCAGAAAACAAAATTTGCATTGCCTGGAAATGTGGCCAACTACAGGCTTGTGCTATCATGTTTTGAGCAATAAGGAGGCATAAACTGATTTCGCAGTGTAAAAATGGAAAATTAAAAACGTTTATTATGTATATGAATCTCTGCAACATACAAAGTATGGGCTCAGAATCTAAGATGAACTTCATTAAAAATAATTTGAGGGGAAAACTGGTATTACAAGTGACTTATATGAAGTTAAATTAAATAAAAAAGTGACCCAACTATAATAGCCAAGACATTTTCAGAACTCCTAGGTCCAAATACAGTCTTTTCCCCATATACCAGTGATCTTCACCCAGTTATCTGTGGACCAGGGGCCACCTAGAGGAAAGAAGAGTGTTGTGGTGGGTGGGTATCAGTGGGCAGGTTGAGTTGAGGAGGACTGGAGCCATTCTAGTGCTCCAAGGTGTAAGAAAGCAAGAATTTTGGTTTTATCAGTGGAACCAGGGGAAGTTGCAGGATTGTTTCCATTCCTCCACTTTAACTTAATTTTCTTACTAAGGACAAACATTTCCTGCCATTTCCTGGAGTAGGTCAAGTGCACATGGTGACACCATTACTCACTTCGCATATAAGGACCTGGGATTCTAGATCAGAAAATAAGGTCCAAATATCATTTGTGAAATAGGAAATTTTCAAGTAAACCCTAAGGTGGTTTTTGAGACAAAAAGAAAAAGCAAACACAAACAAACAAACAAACAAACAAAAACTAATGTCAGAGCTAGCAAAGCAGAATGGGTGATGTCAAATTATTCCTGCACTCTTAGCCTGACTCACACAGGCTAGGTCTGAACTCACCTCTCCTCTCCTCTATCTGAGTGTTCTCAGGAAACTAGACAGCAGATGAGAGTCGCACAGTTTCAGAAGATACCAGAAGTCTGAAACATTCACATGTAACACAATACTTGGGACTTGAGAATTCCTTTAGGGATATACATTCATTCCAGAAAATGGTCCCCACTATAAAGTTCCACTCATTGTAGAAAAGGCAGAAAGGGTAGGGTAGCCTCCCTTTCCCTGTCCTTGTGTTATGGTTTGTGTTTAAGTGGCCCCCCCAAGCCTCATGCAGTCATGGAGGCAGCTGAATCTAGCATTTGTGATTGGTTCATTGTCTAGCACTGGGATTAATGGTGTGAGTGCTGCACCCACCAGGGACGGAGTCAGCATACAATATAAGGGAGAGAAGAAGGCCTGTTTTTTCTACTTTTTTGCCATGTTCACTCTTGCTGCTTGTGGTCGTCATGAATGGCTGCTTCTCAGCGATGCTACCCTGCCTTGGAGCCAGCTGAGTATGGACTGAAACCTCCAAAAACTGTAAGAAATAAACCTTTCCTTCTTTCACTTTGGGCATCAGGTATTTTGTTTCAGCAATGAGAGAAAAGTAACCAAGACAACTTGTAATTGCAGGCATTAGATTGATTATGAACTAATGAAATGCAAGACACATCCAGGATGTGAGAACTACAGATGCTGGGCAATGAAGAAGATACATGATAAAGATGATGACCTAGTTGAGAGTAAGTAAGATTGATTATGCAGATTCATACACCTGCTGGCAACCACTGAGCTAAGTGTGTGTCTTATGGGAAAGGAAAAGAAGACAACCATTATACCACATGGTGCATATGCTTTATGTAATATAATTCTGACAAAGACTAAAAAGAAAGAAAATTATCTTGAAGATTCCTGTACTGTTTAATGGCACTAATTGCAATCTGGAAAATCCCATCACAATTATTTGAAAGAGATATTTAAGCCCAATGGCAAAACTTATTATGAATCAAGACCTAAAACATAGACTGATTAGTGATATTAAAGGAATGTGATGCAATTCTCCATTGCATCTTAGTGAGATGAATGATAGTGTTTACTAATAATTATAAACCATCTGGGTAGGAAAATATGAGAAATTCATGGCACACATGTCTTTAAACAAAACAATAAGATAGTTTGCTAGAAAATCAGCCAAATGACTTTTAATACAGATTTATTAATAGCACCTTAAGTGACTACTTCATCCCAGCAGAAATAAACATTGTATTTTTATAAATAGTGATTGATCCAACAAAGAGCTACTATGGATAGTCAGTTAATTTTATAACATTTACTACAGACACACAGATGGCAGATGACATTCTTATGCTCAGAATATTTCAATGACTGAAAGCAGATGTTTATAAAAGCCAGAGCAAGTTTCTAGGGAGCTGCTAAAGCAGTATGATAATTAATCATTAATAATTAATACATTAATATTGGTAAAGCTATCAGAATTATTTCTGTCATATAGAAGTATTACATGACTACTTGATAAGTAAAATAAAAAGTTGCTATAGCTATACTGCAAGTACTTCTTTACTGATACTATAACAGTGACATACTTATGATACGCAGTATATCATATACAATGCCCAATAAACTAGGGTCACCACTTTAATTGTCTTTGCTCTCTCATGATAATATATCATAGTATGAATGACTTAATTATTTTGGTTACCAAATATTTATTAAGTACTTATTGTATACCAGACCCTGTCTATGGACAGGAAATAGAGTAAACTAAAACACAAATCATACTCTCATGTGAGATTAATTTCTAGGGAATTTAGCCGGGATTATTTCAGACTTTAGTATGTATCATGAAATTATGAATTTTAATAACATCAAAAAACTTTATAAAATAATTCCTTTTGGAAAATCAAAGTCAGGTAATTTTTATATCTCACTTCCAATCATATCATGTCACTACCCTAAAGTACACATTTTACTCATTCTCTCAAACACCCTACTATGCTGTGCATCTTTCACATATCTTACACTTCCCTTTCTTCCAGATTATTCAGCTGTGCCCTCCAAAATCATCCATTTTGTGGCAAACACATCATTGTCCCCAGAACCTTTGCAGAACAAAGCATGCTTCCTGTTAAACCTGGTCCTCTCTGAGCATTTACCTTGTTTGTGAAGTCTGTCCATATAAAGTGCATATTTCTCCAAGTCCTACTTATCACCAAGGCTTAAACCTCAGGACTCTACACTCTTGATCCACATTGACTTTTCCAAATGTTTATTCTTACACTATTTAGTAAAAGCCACACTTCCTTTTAAGTTTGTGTTATTCACTTATACAGTATCCCACTCTGCCCTTTGAAGTTTTTATCTTTTACCTTTTTGTTTGTTTCTCAGTATTTAAAGAAGTATTTATCACTTAGCCAATAGTCTACCTTTCCATTCAGATGACGCCATTGTCCTGAGTGACTTCAATGTCCTTCAAGATGATGTATTCTTACATTTATCTGATCCTGTAATTTCTTGTATTACTCAACCCAAACGACACTCCTTTTCACACTGCTTCAGACACACACACACACACACACAGAAAATAGTAGGATAGATATTATTATCAAAAAGAACCCTTCTTTAGAAGTACAAGTCTTCAGATTTCAGTTTCTTGGTTATAATTTATGACCTTTAAATATTTTTGTATTATGTCTGTAACCTGTCTTCAAAAAAGCTTCCAACCCTTTAATTCATATTTTTCCCTATACCAGTCCCTAGCCACTTTCATTTTCTTCCCATACAACTGAAGAATTTAATCATAACCTTGTGAATTCTCTCATTAGTATCTACAACTTACCCATCGACTGTTAGCTGAACTCAACCTAGGAAACATATTCCCTGCCTCGGTTAACTTTGCCATTCACTGAGTCTGTGAAAAAGTTATTATTTTATATTGTTCAACATTTTTTGGAATTCTCAAGAGAAAATCCACCAGCGTGAAACTTAACTTACAAATTGATTCACACCTGCCCTTCAAATCGCTCCAAACGATGATGGTAAAAATAACAAATATTAAAAAAACTGTCTGATTTCCACTCCTTAACAACTACTCTTTTGTTAGTCATTAGATTATCTGTGCACCTAATTTCTCTGGGATATAACAATTGATACTACTTTATCATTTGTAAGGGGAATCCACAACAAAGCATTTTTATACACAATTCTGGGTGGTGGTGGATGTTAGTGTGTGTGTGTATACAGGAATTAGTATTGGCAAGGGCAAGATAAATCAATCAATGCAAGAAAATTCCTGTTACCTATTCTTGCTCTATAATGTCCTACAAAGTAACAGCTAGACACATGTCTATTTAAATTTAAATTCAGAAAAATTAAAAATGTCTTTCTTTCTTCACCTTAGCCACAATTCTCATGATTTACAACGGTATGTACCAGTGATTGTCAACCTGGACATTGGAGAATATTTCTATCATTTGCAGACATTTCTGTTTAATAGTGTTGCTTGAGCTAAACTGAATTCTGTACTAAACATGGATAGGTATCTATGGAGACGTAAAATGAGATAAAATTAAGTGCTGCGTTTTTAACACTTTTAATACATCTGCAAGTAAAATTAATAAAAATCATTTTTGTAAAATTAGTAGTGTCAACTCTAATTGTAAACAGCCAAATTTTTCAAGCATGTAGTGTAAGCTTTTTATGGAAAATACTTGACATTATAGATTCAGAGGTTAATTCTCCCATCAGCATATGCATAAATCTTCTTTAAATGTTAATAGGAGAATACTAATGACAGATACTCTAAGATCAACATGAGAAAATAGTATCAGTACTGTGAAAATCTATTTTCTCTGCATTCTGATATAGTTAACCTGATATTGTGCTTAGCATTTGTATGACTTTAAATTCTGAATTCACAAAATTGCATAAAATTGCTTTTTAATGTTTTAACTCAAGATTCTATTTTTCTTTTGTAGTCTAAACTTGGGATCCTACAATATTAATTGAGCCAGTCCCCAAAACACATTCAGCACTTTAATCATTCCATGCAAACTCTCATTTGATTAGTTATCATACATTCATTTCTTATAAATGAACATGGTTATCTATAAGAAATATTCCCAGCAAAGCACAAGACTTTTTTTTTTTTTTGCAAAACTGGTTCCACAAGGAAAAATTTTGCCTTTTTCTGAAGTTCTGTTTCAGAAATTCTGTTTTTATCTCTTCCACCCATCTGTGGTTGGTCATATACAGACTTAACCTAAGTGGTAGGATGAAAGCTCATCTAAGTGAAAAACAATTTAGTTCAAGATGGACAAAAAAGAAAACTACAAAGAGAAATGCAGGGGAGAGACTGTCAGCATAAACTACTGAGCAGAATGTCAGCATTTCTCTTCCTTCCCACAGCTGCCTGTTGCTAAAGCTAAATTCTGGACAAATGAAGGCAAGGTGGGAGGGGCTTGCTTCTAATCCAGCCCCAGTATAGCATGCAAACTCCACTCTGAGCAGGACAGCTCTGCTCACCCTTGCTGCAAACTGCAAGGCTGTGGGTTTACTCTTGAAGAGGAAAGCCAAGAGGATTTGAGGCTGCTGGTTCACAACTAAAGATTAGCTGCTGTTAAGGGTATCCTAAAAAAGTATACCACTTCTTCATTTTCAGATCCAGAAATTTTGCCTGGAATGAAAAAAAGATGATAAAGTCAATGACTCCTAGCTGCTTTCTGAATTAACTAACTTCATTTGCAATAAAGCAAAGAAAGGTTTAAGTCTAATGACATTCTTTATAACAAATAAGTTTTTAGTGAAAGACAATTAGAGTGAGACTGGTAGATTAACTGAATATATATTACTATAATACTAACAGTAAACTACAGAGCCTGTAGTGGTGAGCCTATGGCACAGGTGCTGTGACAGGCTGTTTGTGTCACTGAAAGCTCTAAAAGGTTTGCCATCACTGCTATAGACTGAACCAAGGACAGAGCCAAGGAAAGTGAGGTTACAACTCCTGGGTACAAACAAGTCTTTCAGGACAGAACCGAGGAAAGAAACAGTGAGGACAAGAACTCCTGTGTCCAAACAAATCTTAAATATTGACATTAGGAACTGTTCTTTTAAAGAAGCCTGACTTTTTGGTATTAGTTGGCATAGCATATTATGCTCAATGCACTGTTGAAAACAATAGAAAAATTAGTCAGTGATTAGTGATAGCTAATAGATGGGTGTGATTAGGGAAAGAGACAGTCAAACACAGTTATAACAAAACCACTGCCATTCAAAGTGAGCGTGGGCATACCCAAGGCTCTACTCCTCTGGGCAGCAATATCAGAAGCTTAATATGTGTAGTAGAGAGATGAGAAAACATGTCAGGAAAATATTCAAATAAACAGGCAAATAAAAATAATGAGTCCTGTGGTATGGGGTAGGAGGTAGAGACTAACCAGAGTTACCATATCCCCTATGTAAAATGGGAAGTTTTTTACAACAACAACAAAAACACAGTTATACCAAAAATAAGAAAATACAGTCCATACATTAGAAATAAGGAAGCAATACAAAATTGCCTGTATAAGTACCTGGGTATCGTATTTAACACACAGACTTCAAAAAGTCGCATTCTAAACATGTTGAAAAATGAAATGAAAACATGGTTAAGGGTAAAAAGAAAATATGATGAGAATTTGTATCAAGTACCTACAAGAATATCAATAAGTCAAAAATATAAAAAATAGTACTGTAAATGGAAATTCTAGTGTTCAAAATTGCAGCAACTGAAATGAAAATTTTATTAGAAGGGCTCACTGGTTGACCTACTAGAAGAAGAGAGTAGCAAATTCAAAAGTAGGTTGATATATATTATGCAACCTGAAAATAGGAATCAGAATGAAAAAATGAACAAAGGCTCAGAGAAACACTATTAAATGTATTAAGTATAAGAGAACAAGAGAGAGGAGAAGGGAAGAAGCAAAAAATTACATAGTCCCAATAAACTTCAAATAGAATAAATATAGAGATTCAACAGCAAGCACAGCACAGTATAAATCCTGAAAGGCAAGAAGAAAATCTTGAAAGCAAGAGAAAAATGACATCATTTGCAAGACAATTTCTATAAGATTAGCAGCTGACATCTTATCAGAAACAAGGGAAATTAGTAGGCCATATTAATAAGGTTTCCAAGATAAACAAAGAAAACAATGGTCAACTAAAACTCCTATATCAAGCAAAGTTTTCTTTTGAAAGTATAAATCAAAGATCTTACCTGATGCACAAAAGAGATTTTGTTGCTAACAGAACCACTTTACAAAAAAAAATACTAAAGGAAAAACTTTAGGGTGAAAAACAAATATCAGCTGTTAATTCAAATCCTTTCACATAGAAAAATTAAAGTAATGGTAAAGGTAATTATATAATTCTAAAGACAGTAACAATTTTTTCCTTTGTTATCTTAATTAACAAAAAGGAACTAGATAAAAAAAGTACAGAAATATATTTTTCAGACTATAAAGTATAGAAAAGTACTGTTTGCCAATAATGATACAATAAAGATGGATGGAATGACTGCTTAATTAGAAAATGACAGAAGATAATAATGTGAATCCAGAAGAAGAAAATAAGAGACTAGAAATGCGAAAGTTAAATAAGAAAAATTATGCACATATACTTGCCTTTTTTCCTATCATATTTATTGAAAGTAATAAAATTATATGATGTAATAATTATAATGGTATATTACAATATTTATAGATTTAATATATGTAACAAATCACAAAAGGGGAAAAGAAGTAGGGTTAATAGGAGTAATACTTCTTTATCTTATTGAGATGTAGTATAAAATGGATCTTGTTCAGATAAAATGCACAATAAGACATAGCAGCCACACAGAAAATAACTTTTAAGAGGTGAAAAATTATTTAAAGAAATTAAAATGCTATGTTAAGAGGTAGTCACTAAAAAAGAAAGTAGCAAGGAAGAAGCAGAGGGAAAATCATAAGACATAGAAAAACAAAATGTAAAACAGTAAATACAAACCTAAATTGGAAATATATTTAACAAAAAGTAAAAAGCTCCTATTTTGCAATCTGGAAAGACAATTTTAAACAAAATTAGAAAAGAGTGAAATAAGTGGAAAAATGCCAATGAATTAGAAAGCTTAGTATTATTAAAATGGCAAAGATGACAATGATACCTCAAATTATCTTTATATTCAAGGAAATTCTCTTCAGAATTCCAGCTGAATTTTTGGAAAAATTATCAGGCTTATTCTAAAATATACATGGAATGTTAACAACTCAGAATAACCCAATTAATTTTTAAAACAATAAGAAAATTCACTCTTCTCAATTTCAAAACTTACTCTAAAGCCAAGACAGTGCAGTAATGGCATCTATGCCAATAGAGTAGAATTAAGAACCAGAAATAAATCTGTGTCTTGTAACTGATAATAAGCAAGCAACAAAGGTCAACTCAAAAGGGAACAATTTTTTTTTTTTTTTTTTTTTTTTTTAAAAATAGTGGTGATACAACTGAGTAAGAGTTGAAACTATTAACAAAAGAAAACTGGTGGTGAATTTCATGACCACGGGTTTGGCAATGAATTCTTAGATATGACAGAGAAAGCATGAGTCAGAAAAAAACAATAAATCTGGACTTCATCAGAATCACACCATTGGAAGATCACTTATAGAATGGGAAAATATTTGTCAGTCATATACCCAATAAGGGACTTTTATCTAGAATACACAAAGAATTTATACAACTCAATAATAAAAGACAATCAAATTAGAAAACTGGTAAGAATCTAAACAGAAATTTCTTCAAAAAAGATACACAAACAATAAGAACATGAAGTGATGCTTGGTATTATCAGTTATAAGAGGAATGAAAACCAAAACCACAATGAGATACTACTTTTCACCCCACTAAGACAGTTAGAATCAAAAAGGTAGCTAATAATTAGTGTTTGTGAAAATCATGGAGAAATTAGAATCCTCAATCCATTGCTATTGGAAACGTAAAATGGTCCATACTCTATAGAAACAGCCTGCCTATAGATCAAACAGTCACCATATTAAGCATTAGTTCTACACCAAGATATATAGATATAGATATCGATATATATATATCATGAAAACAAATATACACACCAAACTTTTTACATGTTTACAATAGAATTATTCATAATAGTCAAAAGTGAAAAATAATAAAAGTGTCTGTCAAATGATGAATATATACACAAAATGTAGTACTGTGTGTCCATAAAATGGACCGTTATTCAATCATGAGAAATAATGAAGTACTGATTCATGTTACAAAATGGATGAAACTTGTAAATGTTATGGTCATGGAAAGAAGTCAAACAAGAGAAGATGGTATTTAATTCCATGCATATTAAATGTTCAGAATAAAAATATCCACAGAATGAGAAGTAGGTTAGTGGTTGCTTAAGGGTAAGAAACACAAAAAAAGAGAGATAGTTGAAGGATACAGAATTTCAGAGGTGACAAACGCTTAACCATGACAGATGTTGTATATATCTGCAAGTATACTAAAAATACCTAATTGCACATGCTAAGTTAGTAAACTGTATGGCATATGAACTGTACAGTAATAAAACTTGTACAAAAAGAAAATTGATGGGATATGTTAGCTGACTCTTTCTACTGTAAATCATAGGGTAAAGAAGTTCAAGCTTTGCTAATCTAATCCGTATGAAAGTGCTCAGTTCCCCCATGAACTCTCCCCAGCAGTACACAGATTTTGAGGTCAAAGCTAACAAAAAGAGAAGATGTAGCTAAGGGCTGCACAGGGAAAGAGCCTTGTGCTTATCTTGTATGTATACTATCTATTGCATAGTTTGCAAAGAAAATGCTAGTTTCATATTACAAAATCATTAGTATCTTGACTTGAAAAAGAAAAAATATAATGTAAGCTACAAAGAAACACGTGCCGGAATGGTAATTTTGCACATCCATTTTCAAACTTATTAAACATGAAGAACCAATGTTTCATAGATGGGCACTCCTAAAATACACTCAAGTTCTGTATCTCCACGTGACAAGTGTTGAATAAATGCTTGTTTGGTTGATTAGTTGAATGAATGAATGATCAGGAAATGGGTTGCAGAGATTTGCAAGGAGAACATTTTCACCACTTTACTGGCATGCATAGCACTATGCCTAGCACGCAGTTGGTCAATGACAAGGATTTATTTTCCTTCCAGCCTTTTTTTCACTTAAACATACTTCATCTAGATTTTTTTTATTACTATAGATTTAGAGTTGCCAAATAGAATATAAAAAATATCGAGAGAAGCTTAGATTGGTGGTACACACCTATAATTCTGGCAGCCTGGGAGGTTGCAGCAAGAGGATCACAAGTTCAAGGGAGACCCCGTCTCAAAATAAAACAAAAAGAGTTTGGGATATAACTGATTATGAAGACCTTCAATTCAACCCCCAACACAATAATAAAAAGGAAAATATTGAGGCAGAAGGCAATAACAGTTTTCTTGAATACTTGTTAACATATCCTCGGAAACCAAAAAGTACATTTTGTGTGATAGATTTTTGAATCACAGAGCCCCCTCAAATGCAAATTCATCATTTTTATAGTATTCAAATACAGAGAATTTAAATAGATACACCTCCCTAGATATTCTTTGAAATAGATAATGCTTTTTCTTTTATTGTAGTATATTCATGTAATCATAATAGTTTTTACAACTTTATCCTGAATATAATATGCTAAGGAACAGATTGTAGAACAAAATAATATCCTTTACTATGGAAATTCTGAATGTGCATATAATATACTTAATGACAGGTGTATTATTACAGGTAAATGGCTACTGATAATTTTCTCATGCTATGTACCTGCGTATACTGAAATCAAAAGTTTCAAAGGAAAGTGGTCTTGACAATTTGGGGAATGAGCAAAATTAGCTTAGGCATGGCAAGTGTCACTATTCCTCTGTTCCACACTTATGACACAACTCTTCATCCATCACTTTTGCTTTGATTTTTGCACATAGCATATCAGCAGGACAGGCAGCCACTACCAAATTTTATAGCTGAATCAAAAGATGAAAACTGTTGGCCATTCCTACAAGTTACTCAACGGTCATTCTAACTGGGAACATCTCTTAACTGAGACACATGGGTTATATAGATGACAAGCAACCTTGTGGACTTGGCTAGTCATTTGGCATTCACCCTAAGACTCCATGAGGAATATGATTTCAAAACAAATAATGTGGTGTCAATTCAGGAGATTAGAGCACGACAAACAGGCTGTGCAAGTGGGCACAACAGATACACATGTGCAGAGCCGCTTCAGAGCCCTCTATCTGAAACCAATCACAGATGCTACCTTCCATTCTACTGGCACAAGGCAAAGTGGATTTTTGATAGGATGGCCTAGATCTGACATAAGAATTAGGGTGTAAAAGACAATGGCCATTAACCTTGTAGATGCTGCGAGCCTTTTCACCAGCCTGCCTGCACTTGGCAGGACTTACTTCCTATTGTGATTGACTCACTCACCCTGCAGAGCACTTCTTCTCCATACTTTTCTTAACTTTACTACCTTCCATTCCTTCATTAAATGTAAAACATCTGCATTTTTCCTCTGTCTTGTTCAGTTCTTTGAACAGGACAATAAGAGCCTGGAAGGGACCCCTGGGTACCCCAGTACCCTGGTAACAGTGCCTGTAGTCAAAGTGTTCAGAGGCTGGCTTATTGCTAGAATAGCAAAAAGCCAGGCAAAGGGGCCTATAAAATAACTTGTTCTATGGCCGTTAAGATAGTTGGAGATTATTTAAATGCCTTAGTGTTTGGAAACTCCTCTACAGATATCGTAAATTACAATTTCTATTTTCTCTGTTCAGGAATAGTAACAATACTGCCCTAACAAAGTTCCTAAAATTCAACAACATAACTTTGAGAGAAATGGTGACTTCATATTTATTTCCCAAAAGCAAGGAGCTATAAATGTGAATATAGAAAGTAAGGCTAAAACAAACTATAAAGAGCAACTAATTCTTACATGTTTGGTCCTCACGGAAAAATAATAATGTACAGCTTAAAGAAAAACATATTGTTGTATGTTATAAATTAGCAAGATATATCTTGATACACATCAGCAATTTCAGCATAGACAAGAATAATTTTAATTGAGTTATTCCAAATGACAATAAGGTTGGTGGTTCAGAGTTTCATCATTTTGGTATAGTAAGTGAGACATAATGAAACACAAATTTTTTACATGAATTTTTCTAAATACATCTTTAAAGATTAGTATCCAAAATCATTGTTTCTTTAGTACTGCAAGTAATCTAATTAGATTTCTCTAATCACTGTGAATTCTTTCTACTAGGTAATTCCAAGTTACCTCATTGTTTTTATCTTTTTTCCCTCTTACACCTACATTACATTGCTGTCTTTTGACCACAATTACTGATCCAATAAACACTTGTTAGAAATTCTGCTAAATATAATGCCTCAGAGATAGATGGTCTCTTCTCTGGGCCAATAAAAGAGAGACATATAGACAAACATGTAGAATCTAATCTTACAAATGATACCATAGGGATACATGTTGGTTCTGAGAACTAAGAGAAGGTAGTAACATTCATTGCATCAGGGAAGAATTGTCAGACTGGAAATCTTCCATTAATTTAATAGAAACATCGGATTAGTGGTGTGTGTGTGTGTGTGTGTGTGTGTGTGTGTGTGTGTGTGTGTTGGGCATGGGTAGGTGAGAAGCTGGGGTTAGATAAGGAGAGTAGTGATCTTTCTGAGTAGATAAGGAGCATATTCAAAGACAATATTTCTTAAAGATTGAAACTCAGTTTCATCATAAGAGTGGTAAGATGGAAATTAAACATAGTACTTAGGTCCTAGAGTAAGAGTTGGGGGTGCTATAGGTATAAGAATTGGGAGAGGTAATTGCTTCTGAGCTGAGAGTTTGACAGCTTGAGGGGGTGGTACCTACACTAAAACCTACTTCAGTGATTTGCACCACAGTCACCCAGTTTCCCTTGCTAGAAACCAGGTCATCAAAATATCTTGGTTAAATTATTTCAAAAATATTAAAAATGGAAGTGTTGACCTACCTTGGCCTATCCAGTTCCAGACTTAACAGTCTAGAAATGAAATATCACCATTACTTCCACTAGCAACAATATCCAAATTCATAAACATAAGATACAAGGACTTTTGAGATGTGGTTCTCTTCACTTTCCACACTCATCTTTGCCAGTATCTCCCTCACACTCCAAGCTCTTGCTGTATTTACTTTCTTTCAGTCATGAAACATGCTGTGTTCTGCCTTTTGTTCAAGCCTTGGATCTTCTTGGAATCAGGCTTTTGTATAGAATGAAGTCTCATTTTGCAACCAGCTCATAGTCATTCTTCATTTCCCTCTTTAGATATTATTTCTGCAAAGGAGATCCTAACTCTTCAAATGCAAACCAGTACCTCCGCTAGTCCTTTGAAAACACTCTGTCCTACTCCACATCCAAATGCTCTCTAATGAATAGCCTGACCCAGCCAGTCTGAAGCCTCCCAAACATGAATCCACCTCTATCTGCTTTATGCTTGTATTTTTAGGTACCAGTACAGAACTCGATTCACAGAGGTGCTCAGTAAAAAAAAAATGTGAAACTCTTGGCAGTGAAATTGTATTATTCAACAAAAAACTTCAACATAAATGTTAAACAAGATTACCCAAGAGTCACAAAAAATTAAGCCTGCCTTTATTTTCTCACCTATAAAGTAAAGTCATTGTTAGAGTTGAAATCATTGTGAACTAATGCAAGTTCCATTAAGAAGCTTACTTTATGAAAATTGGTGGCTAAAGTGATCATGACTTATATGAAAGGTAAAAACCTGGGGTGTTTTTTGTTAATGTTGACATCCTTGCAGTATGCTTTTCAAACTTGGAAGTAATTATTATTATTATTTTTCAAAAAGAAAAGTACCAGGAAAACTCATTCCTGCACATTCTAAGAATCCTCCCATAATTTTTCAGGAGACCCAGACATAATTGTACTTTACATTTTGATTTTGGCATTATTTAGTTCTGAAATCCACCCTTTCTGTGAGCTTAGTAAGCACATGTGATAAAACATATGATTTTCTTTTGGCTTTACTTGATGTTTTTCACTGCTCTGGAATTATTTCATGTAAATACGCTGCCCAGTGAATATCTTTATTACTGCCTTATTTTATTGTAACTTATTTATGTGGCTACTTCACTTAATGGATTGGATTACTTTAGAGCAGAGTTTGCATTTCATCTGCCTTCACACTCTCAAGGCCCAACATGACCCTTGCATGTGGTAGACCCTCAGCAAACGCTTGTTCAATGGGTGAAACAAAGCTTACCTTATCACTCTGCAAATCTAGTATTTTGATTATATTAAACACCTTAGTGAAGTAGAAGAACTAATTGGTTTTCTAACATGAAAATAGAGTCACATCTTCCTCAGTCCTGAAAAGTGCTTTTCTTCCTTCTTTGTCCCTATAAGAGGAAGTCCAAATCTTTCAGCATGTATAGGATACCTGTTGAACAGGTGTCTGCCTCATCTATCATTACTGCTCCTCCTCTGGTCCTGAGAGGCCCTCAAGCCCATCATCCAGACTTTTTGCCATTGTTTGGCTGAAGTCATTGGTTATTATCTGCTTAACCCTCTGTTTCATTCATTTAGTTACAACACAAATAATGGTAGCTCTTCTTAAATTTTGTCCTTGATATACAATAAACATTTAAAATATTTTTAAATTTGATTTCATTTCACTCACCAAATCCCTTACATTTAGAATAGGGCTTGGCACATAGAAAAAGGGAAATATTTTGATGCTAAAATGAAGAATCCTTTGCAATAAGGATTATTCCCTTGTTTTAAGAATAAAGTCAGTTAAAGAGATTAAGTAACTGTCTAAGCCTACATAGTTCAGTCACTTGCAGAATCTGGGTCACCTTTCCTATTTTTTTT
>RJWT010013439.1:0-21754 GCA_004365215.1 Cuniculus paca | reverse complement strand
CTGGGTGAATGTGTGGGGCCTAGGCAGGACCCCAGAGATGTCCTGAATGGCCTGGGCCAATGGGGGACAGACACAAACTGAAGCCCCCACCAGGCTCCTGGCAAAGTCCCAAGCTGAAGGGCTAGGCGGAATTCGCTGGTCACGCCCCCAACCCAAGCCCCATTGAGAGCAGCTGCCGCTGGGCTGCCCCGGGCGCGCGAGCGGGGTGCTGGGAGGACCCCAGTGACACCCTGAACAGCCGTGGCCGGCGGGGGCTGGGCACCGATTTCTATGGGTCTTGTCGCCCTTTCCCCAGGTGCACAGCTAGGTGGGGTTGGCTGTGCACGCCCCGGGTGGTCCGGAGCCGCCTGGGCCACGCTGCTCCCGCTGCTCCCGGTGAGTGGGCGGGGTGTAGGTAGGCAGGGCCCCAGGGACGCCCCGAAGGTCTGTGGCCCATGGATGGGGGATGGACACAAACTCCTGGGTCTCTTGACGAAGTCCCAAACCGCTCAGCAAGGCAGAATTCGCTCTGTATTCAATCTTTACATGCTTACAATGTAACTTTTAAAATTTATCTATTTTCTGTTTATTTTATTAAGACATGTGCATAGTACATATTATTTATATTTCTTGTGTACATACAATATCATAATTTCTTTTTCAACCCCTTTCCCCTCCCTCTTAAACCCTCCACCTAGTTCCTGATCCTCATCCATTTTATTCTATTTTATTTTTTACTTATTTGCAGCAGGTAATGTTCTCTGTGTAGAGTTGGTATATATGTGTAACACATTGTAATTCTTTCTTTCATCCCCTATGCTTTCATTCCCTCCCTCCTTCCTCTGTCTCTTGATTTCCATTCCCTTTGAGATACAGCTATCTTCCTACTTCCCAAATGTCTTTTATTTGGCTCTTTATTTTTACTTTGGTTTTCTCATATAAGAAACCTTGCAATAGTTAAGCTTTTGTGTTTGATTTGTTCACTTACCATTATTTTTCAGATGCATTCATTTTCCTACAATGCCTTGTATTTACCCTTGTTTATAGCTGTTATATTCATTATGTAGAGATAACACATTCTCTTTAACTATTCATCTGTTGAAGGACAAGAGACCACTTCCAGGATTTAACAATTATGAATTGCACTGCTATAAACATGGATACGCACATATTTTTGTAATATGATGTCATTAACTTTTGGGGGAAGGTACCTAGAAGGGGAATAACTGGGTCAAATGGAATTTCTAGTTGTAGATTTTTGAGGAGTTGTCACACTGATTTTCGTAGTAGTTGTATGAAGAGTTTCAGCTTCATCACAGAATGACTGTATTCTACTTTCTAGACTTCTATATGATTGCTTCTGCTCCTGATACCATTTCTGGTTCTATTACTAATGACTGAGACTACAGGAATTGCTTCGTGCTTAAAAAAATAAAGTTCAGCTTAGTTTCCATTAGGACCACCAACTTTATGAAACTAAGACCAAAGACTAAAGTTGCATAAATATTTGTGACTCTAAATAAGTGAAATTTTATTGGGCAATAAGCACATAAGCATTTTTAAATGATGAGATTTTAATAGAAAGCATGTAAAGGTTTCAAAGCAATACCTCTATCATTCAGATTATTATTGTGTTACATATGAATGTGTTTAATTAAATAAAGGCTGTTTATATGATTTTCAGTATTTTAAATAAAGGTAACACTGCTAATTTAAGAATGGCTGAATATATAAGTATTTTAAAAATGATTATGACTTACCCACAATCTAAAGATGCAAGTGCTATTAACATTATGATGGGTCAGATTTTTTATTCAATAAAATTGCATACATAATATTTGAAATCACAAACAATTGAGAGGTAACATAATTTGACTTAATTTTTATACACAGTATGTATGCATATTGTTCAGTTAATTGATTTTGTTACATATTGCTGCAACTTATTTCTTTGTAAATAGGCATTAATCTAAAATAAATATTCCCCAACTGTCAACATTTTTTTATTACAAATAATGTTGTGATTGGCATCATTGTCCCCTCATCTTTTTCCAAGACATTCGTTTAATTGTAATAATATATTTCCTAGTAAAAGAAGAGTTTTATTGATGAATTCAAGTAGGAGACCTTATTTGAGCTTTGATTTATGAGACCAAATTTGTTTCCAGGATTTCTCTACATATGATCATTTGTAAATACTAGATGACCAAATCCTTAACGGTGTTGAATATTTTCTTTTTGATTGTTTATCATTTTGGTTTCAAAAAAACATGGTAATATTTCACTTTAAAATTTGTTTTCACTTATTTAAAATTGGAATGGATATTTTGAAGATGCATTAGCATTTAGTTAGTTTTTAAAAATTTGTGTATTTATTTTTGGTTCTTTGAGACAAAGTCTTTCCATGTAGTTCAGGCTGGCCTTGAACTTAATGTGTAGCACATGCTGTCCTTGAACTCACAGCAATACTCCTACCTCAGCCTCCCAAGAACTTAGATTACAAGCATGGACTGCCATATCCCTTGGTATATATAATTGTGCCACTGAATTATATCCTCAGCTAAAATATTTTAAAATTTAAAATTTGATTTTATATGCATCATCATAGGTTTGTGGTTGTTTGAATCATGATTTTGAGGTGTTGCTGTTCAAAAATTTTATTTTGTTTGTTTTGTTTTTTGTTTTCAGTGCTAGGGTTCAAGCACAGGGCCCTGTCCATAATAAGCAAACACTCTATAAGCAAGCTCTAATTCCAACCTTATGTGTTTTTTATTATAAATTTATTTTAAATCACAACATACTCTGCTGAAGGCATTTCTAGCTCTATCTGAAGGGCAGTACAGCAACTCAATAGATGATGGATCTACTCTAGTAAAAAGGCCTCATTATATTCCACTAGGAGTGCTATTCCTTTGAGACACAAATCAGCTGAGATGCCGCTTGAGTGGTGCCACAAACACATTGTGTTTCAACTTTAGATGTCTGCATTGGAGGAGTGCAAGGTGACCAGACACCCACTGCTTGCAAAAGTTTTCTTATCATGATTAATCTTTAAAGAAAATTCAAACTATACTTCCCCCATGTTTATTCTTTCTTATTGTTTCCATATTTGTGACACTTGTCTCAAAAATATCAAGAATAGAAAAATAGATAATAAATACTAGCTATAGAGTACATTTATGAGTTTCAAAATATATGAAGTTAAAATAAAAAAAAAGAACTGTGACCACTGGATTAAATAAACACAACTTTTTTTTTAAAGAGAATAGAGCAAAACAAAACAAAACAGAACAAAACAAAGCAAAAGAAAACAGAATACAGTTAAACATAACCTAGCATTTCCAAACAGAACACTATAAGCAATACAGGTCTTCAAAACATAACAACAGGAGATTAACAATGGCTACCCTAGTGTCTCTTGTCTTCTTCGAAATGGTTATTCATACATTTACAGACAATAAACTCAAACAAAACAAAATAATATAAAACCAGATAAAACAAAAGAGTGAAAGCATTACAGGCCTTCAAATCAGACAACAAAAAACCAACAATGGCTACCTTAATGTTCCCTGTTTTCTTGAAAAGAGCTGTCCCTATCTTCTCACATATTGCAATCAAATAGTAGAAAAAAGACTTAATCTGATCAAATCAAAGAATAAAAGCACCATTGGATTTCAGAACCTTCTGCCCATATTTATCAGGAATTTTGTATCTTATTGAGTCTTTCAGGTTCTTACACTAGGGAGACGATGCGGTGCTTACACATGTGAATTTGGTTTATTTCACTTATGAGTATGGTCTCAAGTCACATCCATTTACCTATAAAAGCCTCAATGTGATCATTCTTTGTAGCTGAATAGTACTCCATTGTATAAAAGTACCACATCTTTTTTATCCATTCCTCAATTGATGGGCATTTGTGTTGTTTCCAAGATTTGGCTATTACACATTGTGCTGCTATAAACATGGGTGCACATACATCACTGTGGTAAGATGATTTCACTTCTTCTGGGAATATGCCCAGAAGCGGAATAGCTGGGTCAAATGGGACTTCCAGTCCTAGCTTTTTGAGGAACCTCCCAACTGATTTCCGCAGTGGCTGCACCAGTCTGCACTCCCACCAACAGTGGAGAAGAGTTCCTTTTTCCCCACAGCCTCTCCAGCATTTGTTGTTGGTGGTTTTCTTGATCCTGGCCATTCTTTCTGGAGTGAGATGAAATCTCAGAGTTGTTTTAAGTTGCATTTCTCTAATGTCTAATGATGCTGAACATTTTTTCATGTATTTATTTGCCGTTCGTATTTGTTCAGCTGAGAAGTGTGTTTTCATCTCAGATGCCCATTGTTGGATTGGGTCTTTGAATTTCGAGGGCCTGATATTTTTTAATTCTTTATATGTTCTAGATAGAAGACCTTTGTCTGAAGAGCAGTTGACTAAAATTTTTTCCCAATTTGTGGGTTTTCTTTTCACTCTGTTGGAGATTTCTTTTGCCATGCAAAAACTTTTTAACAAGACAAGATCCCAGTTGTTGATTCTGGGAAGTGTTTCCCGTGCACTTTGACTTTTGTTCATGAATTCTCCGCCTACCCCTATGTCATCAAGATTTCTGCCTTCTTTGTTTTCCAGCAGAGTTAGTGTTTCTGTTTTAATATTTAGATCGTTGATCCACTTTGATTTTAATTTAGTGTATGGTGATAGGCTTGGGTCTAGTTTTAGTTTTCAGCATGTGGAAAGCCAGTTTTTCCAGCACCACTTATTAAAGAGACTATCTTTCTTCCAGTGACCATGTTTGGCCCCTTTGTCAAAGATAAGATGGCTGAGTGAATAAACACAACATTTTATAAAACGCCCAGAAATTAGTGTTTAAATTAGGAATGAGTGAGCCGGATGTGGTGGTAATACTTCCCTTTAATCTCAGAGCTCTGGGAGGCTGAGGCAGGAAGACTAAATTGGAACCAGCAACTTATCAACCTAGCAAAACCATGTCTCAATAGCAAAAAATACCAATCAAACAAATAAACAAACAAAGAAAAACAAGTAGATACCTGGGGATGTAGCTCAGTGTGAAGACCTTGGGTTCAATACCCAGTGCTGGAAAAACAAACAAACAAACAAACAAACAAACAGAATGTGTGTATTTTTTAAGTGTTGTATTGCAGAAGATTTTTAAAATTTAATGAAGTTACTAAAATGTACTACAAGAGGAACTGAATGAAACCTAATACTGGGGGAAAAAAATCAGGGAAGAAAAACTTTTATACTTTTTTTTTCCTGATTCAATTTGCTAAAAGTAGTCTTGAATACAAGTTTCACTGGAAGTAACAACAGGTAAAATAGACACATAATTAACTCTCTAATCATTCTTTAATGAAGTAACTAAATAATCATGTAATTAAAAATAAAGCAACATCATTACTCTATATAGAACCGCATATAAAAGATGCAACAATGAATTTTTGAGAGAGTGGTTAAAGTCTACTAAGTGTAGTTAAACCTTTAAATGTGTGTGTGTGTTTACATGTGTGTGCATGTGCATGTATGTGTGAAATCTTGAAAATTCTGAAAGTATCATATGAAATAATAAACTACAAACTCTTAGTTAATTAAATGCAGATGAAGAATTATATTATTATAGGTTTTAAGACAGTTGTTTAAAGGAATATTTAATGATGTTTAAGTTACCATATTGCTAAATTAAATATTGTTATGCAAAAGTGTTAACATAAAATTAAAACTTTAAAAAAAATTTAAAGTATATGAAATTTTGCCTACTTATTGATTTAGAAGTATATCACAAACTTTTGTCAGGTAAACTAAAAGAATACAAGTATCATAAATCTATAGATTTAAGCACACACAAATACACATGCACACTCATATTGTGTTCCTTCCACACTATAAATAGCCAATAGATAGAGAAAAGAATGTATACTGTCTGATAATCACTTATTTGACATATTGAAACAGTAATGAAATAGAATTTGTCCTTCCCATGTTAGAAACATATTTGCATAACACTCATTTTATTCAAGGAAGTAAAATATTTAAGGTAGTCACATTGCTAACAGATGAATAATCATAAATCATTTCTAATGTGCAATTCCATAATTTATTTATTTTATTTTAAAGAGAATAAAACAAAACACAATAAAATGAATCAGAACAGAACAATGTGAACAACATAAGACTTCCAAACATGACAACAGGAAAGCAACAGTGGCTACCATAATGTCTCTTGTTTTCTTCAAAATAATTGTCCATATCTTCACACACAATAAACTCAAACAAAACAAAACAGTATAAAGCCAATCAAAGAAAAAAAATGAAAGCATTATGGGCCTTCGAAGCCAGACAGTGGGAAATCAACAATGGCTACCATAACGTCTCTTGTTTTCTTCAAAATAGCTGTTCATAACTTCACACATATTGAAATCAAATAATAGAAAACAGACTAAAACCAATCAAATAAAAAAATAAAAGCATTATTAGACTTCAAAACAAGATGATGGGAAATAGGCAATGGCTACCATAATGTCTCGTTTTCTTAAAAATAGCTGTTCATACCAACTCACATAATAAAATCAATTCTTGTGAACTCTTTAGGAGAAGTTCTAGGCTTGTATAAGCCTGTACATGTACATCTATGCTTTCTGTATTAGAGGGAAAAAAAAAACAAAGCAAAACAAAATACAAAAAACAAAAACAAGAAACAAAAAAGACAAATAGCAATAACAGAAAGTCCAAAAAAATAGCAATATAGACTTTCAAAACAAGGTGTTAGGAACATAACAAAGGTTTGTTATTTTGCATAGTTATCTTCAGAAGAGTTACTCAGAATACCAGATATAGACATGCAAAGTTGATCTAATCCTATGAATGCTATTTTGTTCCAAGAAGTAATAGAATTAGTAGTATAAACATCTTAGCTATTTTAAGTGTATATATGCAAATTTATGTCTTTTTTTCTTTTCCCTTTTTTTTCTCCATTTGCCTGGGTTATTGTTTTCCTCCTGAAGCAGTTTCTTACCATTTTACAATATTTATTGAACAATTTTTATCTTACTCTTTGAGTTCCTTACACTAGGGAGACAATATAGTATTTACACATGTGAGTTTGATTTATTTCACTTATGAGTATGGTCTCAAGTTGCATCCATTTACCTATAAAAGCCTCAATGTGATCCTTCTTCATAGCTGAGTAGTACTCCATTGTATAAAAATACCACATCTTTTTTTATCCATTCCTCCATTGATGGTCTTTTGGGTTGTTTCCAAGATTTGGCTATTACAAATTGTGCTGCTGTAAACATGGGTGCACATATATCCCTCTGGTGTGATGTTTTCATTTCTTCTGGAAATATGCCCAGAAGCAGAATAGCTGGGTCAAATGGGACTTCCAATCCTAGATTTCTGAGAAATTTCCAGACTGATTTCCACAGTGGTTGCACCAGTCTACATTCCCACCAAGAGCGGTGAAGGATTTCTTTCTTGCCATGACCTCTTCAGCTTCTGTTATTGGTGGTTTTCTTGATCCTGGCCATCCTTTCTGGAGTGAGATGAAATCTCAATGTTGTTTTAATTTGTATTTCTCTAATGACCAATGATGCTGATCACTTTTCATGTATTTATTTGCCATTTGTATTTCTTCAACTGGGAAGCATGCGTCTCACGTGCCCATTTGTGGACTGGGTCTTTGAATTTCAGGGGCCTGATTTTTTTTTAAATTCTTTATATGTTCTAGATACAAGTCCTTTGTCTGATAGAGACAGTTGACTAAGTTTTTTTTACCAATTCATGCATTTTCTTTTCACTCTGTTGGAGATTTCTTTTGAAATGCAAACAATTTTAATAAGACGAGATCCCAGTTGTTGATTCTGGGAAGTATTTCCCATGCGGTTTGATTTTTGTTCATGAATTCTCTGCCTACACCTATGTCTTTGAGACTTGTACCTACTTTGTCTTCCAGAAGATTTAGTGTTTATGTTTTAATATTTAGATCTTGAATCCATTTTGATTTTAGTTTAGTGCATGGTGATAGGCTTGGGTCTAGTTTTAGTTTTCGGCATATGGCAAGCCAGTTTTTCCCACACCACTTGTTAAAGAAGCTTTCTTCCAGTGAACATGTTTGGCCCCTTTGTCAAGGATAAGGTGGCTGAGTGTGTTTGTAGTTGTGGTTGTATCCTCTAATCTATTCCACTGATCCTTAGCTCTGTTTTGATTCCAGTACCATGCTGATTTGGTTACAGTAGCTTTGTAGTATAATTTCAAGTCTGGGATTGTGATGCCTCCTGTCCTGCCCTTGCTGCCCAGAATTGCCTTTGCTATTCTAGGTCTTTTCTGGTTCCAGATGAATTTTAAGAATGATTTCTCTAGATCTGTGAGCTATGCCAAAGGTATTTTGATTGGAATACCTTTAAATCTGTATAACAATTTTGGGAGAATGGCCATTTTCACAACATTTGCTCTACCTATCCATGAACAAAGAATGTCTTTCCATTTTCTGAAATCCTCTTCAATCTCTCTTTTTGGAGTACTGTAATTTTCACTGTATAAATCTTTTACTTCCTTTGTTAGATTGATTCCTAAGTATTTGATTTTTTTGGATTTGTGAAGGGTGTGGTTTCTCTTATTTATCTCTCAATGAGTTTGTTGTTTGTGTATGGGAATACTATTGATTATTGAGTGTTGACTTTGTATCCTGCTACATTACTGAATTTGGTTATTACATCTAGAAATCTTTCAATGGAGTTTTGAGGGTCTTCTAAGTAGACCATGTCATCTGCAAATAATGATAATTTAATTTCTACCTTTCCTATCCTTATTCCTCTTATTTCTCTCTCTTTTCTGATTGCTTTGACTAATGTTTCCAGCACTATATTGAATAGGAATGGTGCTAGTGGGCAGCCTTGTCTTGTTCCTGATGTTAGAGTGAATCCTTTCAGTTTTTGACCATTTAAAATGATGCTAGCTGTTGGTTTGTCATAGATAGCTTTTATCAGAATGAGGTAAAGACTGTCTCTTCTGATTTTCTGTAGGGTTCTTATCATGAATGAATGTGGGACTTTATCAAAAGCTTTTTCTGAATCTATTGAAATGATTATATGGCTCTTATCTTTGGCTTTATTGATATGGTGTATTACATTTATTGATTTGTGTATGTTGAACCATCCCTGCATCCCTGGGATGAATCCCACTTGATCGTGGTGTATAATCTTCTTGATGACTTGCTGCGTTCTGTTTGCCAGTATCTTATTGAGGATTTTTGCATCTATGTTCATTAGGGAGATTGCTATTTGTTCTCTATTTTGATTGAGTCTTTCTCTGTTTTTGGTATTAGGGTATTGCTTCCAGGAATGAGTTAGAGAGGCTTGCTTCCCTTTCAATTTCATTAAAGATTTTGAGAAGTGTTGGCATTAAGTCTTCTTTGAATTTCTTGTACAATTCAGCTCTGAATCAATCAGGATCTGGGCTTTTCTTTGTTGATAATCTTCTAATTGCATTTTCAATTTCCTTAACTGAAATTGGGTTATTCAGAAGTTTTATATCTTCTTGATCCAGCTTTGTTAATTCATATGTTTCTAGAAATCCGTCAATTTCTTCTGTGTTATTGAGCCTATGTGTTATGGTTTGTGTCTAGTTGGCACCCTAAGCCTCACGCAGTGTTGGAGGTGGCTAAATCATATGTGATTGGTTCATTGTCTAGCACTAGGAATGGCAGTGTGAATGCTGCACCCATCCAGGGGTGAAGCTGACATACAATGTAAGGTCTGTAAAGAGGCATGTTTCTCCTTTTTTCACCCTGTTTGCTCTTGCCACTTGCACCCACCATAAATAGCTGCCCCTCAGCCACACCACCCTTCCTTGGAATCTGCTAAGTATGGACTGAAATCTTCAAGAACTGTAAGAAATAAACCTTTCCTTCCCTAATTTTGGGTGTTGAGTATTTTGTCTCAGCCATGAGAGAATAGTAACTAACCCAACATGAGAGTAAAAGTTTTCAAAGTAGATACTGATGATCTTCTGTATTTCTGTATGTCTGTAGTGATTTCACCCTCTTCATTCCTTATTGCATGGTTTTTAGTTTTTTCTTTCCTTTTTTTTTTTTTTTTTTGCGGCACTGGGTATTGAACTCACGACCTTGCGCTTGCTGGGCAGGCACTTAGACTGCTGAGCTAGATCCCCAGCCCTGTTTTTGAGACAGGGTCTCACTATGCCGTTCAGACTGGCCTTGAGCTCACTTTGTAGCCCAGGCTAGTCTCGAACTCACAACGATCCGCCTGTCTCAGCCTCCCGAGTGCTGGGATTACAGGCGTGAGCCACCACGCCCGGCTTCTTTCCTTTTTTTAAAATAAGTTTGGCTAGGGGCTTATCAATTTTATTCTTTCAAAGAATCAACTCATTGATTCATTAATTATTTGTATTGTTTTCTTAGTCTCCATTGCGTTAATTTCTGCTGTGATCCTTAAAATTTCCTCCCTTCTTTTGACTTTGGGCTTGACTTGCTCTTCTTTTTCTAGATGTTTGTGGTGTAGCCTCAGGTTATTTATTTCTGTTCATTCCGTTTTCCTGATGTGGGAATTCACTGCAATAAATTTCCCTCTGAGGAGTGCTTTCATTGCATCCCACAGGTTCTGGTAAGTTGTATTTGTGTTTTCATTTGCTTATAGATATTGTTTGATTTCTTCTTTAATTTCCTCTGTGACCCACTGATTGTTCAGGAGTGTATTATTTAATTTCCACATGTTTACAGAGTTTTGCAGTTTCTTTTGTCATTAATTTCCAGCTTGATGGCACTATGATCAGATAATATGCATGGAATAATTTCAATTCTTTTGCTTTTACTTAAGCATGTTCTGTTGGCTAGTGTATGGTCTATTTTGGAGAATGTCCCATATGAGGCTGAGAAGAATGTATATTCTGATGTAGTAGGTTGGAGCACTGTACACATCTACAAAGTCCATTTTATTCAGTTCTGTTATTTGTTTGCTGATTTTTTGTCTACTCAATCTCTCTCTTTGTGTCAAAGGGGTGTTATGGTCTCCTGTTGTAATTGTGTTATTGCTTATTTGATTTTTCATGTCTATTAATATTTGTTTTATGTAGCTGGGTGCTTCCATATTTGGTGCATACATATTTATGATTGTAATCTCTTCCTCTTCAACTTTTCCTTTAACAAGTATCTTTATCTCTTTTGATCATTCTTGGTTTGAAGTTCACATGGACTGCAAGCAGAATAGCCACCCCTGCTTTTCTCTGGGTTCCTGTTGCAAGGAGTATTGTTTCCCATCCTTTGACTTTCAGTCTATGAATTTCCTTTTGAGTTCAGTGTGTTTCTTGTACACAGCATATTATTGGATTTTTTTTTCTTAATCCACTCTGCCAATCTGTTTCTTTTAATTGGGAATTGAGACCATTTATTTTAATGGTTATAACTAATATATATTGGCTTATTTTTATCATGTTATGTTTCTGCTGTTGGTTCTTTACCTTTTCCCTCTGTTTAATTGTTTTCCTGCTAAGTGTTTTTTTCTGTTGATGTTCTTGAAGTTGTAGTTATTTTTATGTGTATCTAAAATATCTTTCAGTATTTTTTGCCGAGTTGGTTTGGTGGTCACGAAGTTTTTCAACTGTTCTTTGTGTTGGAAGCATCTTTTTTCTCCATCGATTTTGAAGGATAGTTTTGCAGGGTACATTAATCTGGGTTGGAAGTCATTTGCCTTTAGGATTTGAAATACTTCACTCTATGCTCTTCTTGACTTGATTGTTTGTGTTCAGAAGTCTGCTGTAATTCTGATGGGCTTTCCTTTACAGGTGATTTGTTTCTTTTCTCTAACAGCTTTTAATCTCTTCTTATGTCAAATTGCTGAGATGTTGATTATTATATGTCTGGGTGTAGATTTATTTTGGTTAAGTGGAGTTAAGTGGAGTTCTATACGCATCACTTATCTGTGTGTGTTTCCTTTCCCATGTTTGGGAAATTTCTTGGTATTACTTCTGCAAATAGTCTTTTTATATCACTTGTGCTGCCCCTTCTTTTTTGTTTACACCTATATTATTTTTCTTTGCATCATCTTGCACCTGTTGAATTATTTCCTGATTCCTTGTAACTTTTAAAAGATCTTTCCTTTCCTGTTCACTAGCTGCATTCTTGTCTTCAAGGTCTGAAAGTCTATCTTCACATTCACTGAGATGGTTTTGCCAGCAGTCAGTGGAATTTCTGATTTTCTGGATATCTCCTTGAATCTGTTTTTTGCATTCTAAATCTTCCTTATATTGTTCATTCAAGTTTTCCATCATTTTGCTGTGCTCCTCTATTTTTTTTAACTATGTCTTCTTTAGATGTGTTCAACATTTCTTTCATTACATTTATCATTTCTTATTTTACCTGGAAGATTATTTCTGATCTGATTTCCTTTACAGTTTCATGGAGTTGTTTCTTTACTTAAGTCAGTGTCATTTTCTAAGTTTTAAGTGTATGGCTTACACCTTTTTCTTTGTTCATGTCTCCTAGGTTTGTTTGGAATGGCCTGGAAGTTTGAGATTGCATTTTGCTGTTTTGTTTTGTTATTTTCCTGTATTCCTGTGGGGAAGTGGAATGCAAAGTCTCAGCTATTTCCTGGGTTGATGATGGCTGTCTGTACTGCAGGGAGTTTCCCTAGTTGAGTCTGGTTCTTAGACAGGCCTTATGGGGTCTCTAATGGCACTCAAAGGCTACCCAAATTGGAGGAGTACTTTGGGTGGACCTTCAGCACACCCCATGTGGCATATTGAAGCTCCCCAGTTGTTTGGGGTTCTGGTTGGGGTCCTTCCAGGTTCTGAGTGGGGTACCAAGGCTGCATGGCTAGGTAGAGTTTGCTGTGCAGGCCTTCAGCTCCCACCATGCAGTACAAGGAGATTTCTCAACCCCTTGAAGTTGCTGGGTGGAGCCCAACCAAGACCCAGCCAATGTACTAGAGGTCCCCCAGCTGTCTGGGGATGCTGGCAGGGTCCTACCAGGTTCTGAGCAGGATACTGAGACTGCACAGGTAGGTAGAGTTTGCTGTGCAGGTCTTCAGCTCCCACCACACAGTGCACAGAGACTCCTCATCTCCTTGGGGTCGTGGGTTGCACAATTTCATAATTTACACAAAAATTCTTAAAATGTGATTGCTTCTCAATGAGTAGATTTTTGTCCACTCTTTCTAATGAAAATTCATTTCACAAATAAATACGTGAAATTTTAAATGCAGTCTTATTTATAAAAAATTTTTGCAGACAAACTAAATTATTAAAAATTACAAAGCCTCTTGGTTATATATAACACAGATGACATATTATGTTTAACCAAATTTTAAGACAATTTTAAATAAATACCAAATTATTTTGAACATACCTCAATTAAAATAACTTCAAAGTAATAAGTTAAAAACTGGAATACAAAAGTTTGTGAACTGCTATGAAATAATGTGTAAAATGACAATTCTTTTATTTCTGCTTTAGGAAAGATTTTGATTTAATTAAATTTTCAGTTTTAAATGTTTCCAGTAGGATATATTTATTAATAAATCATTTAAAGGAAATATTTGAAAATAATACTACTTGTCACTTGGGTAAGTTTTTAAATTTTAAAAAATAATTCAAAATTTTGAGCTGTTAATATTCAAAGTCCTTGCATTAACAATTGCCTTCTCCAATAAGTAAAATTTTTGTTTCTCAAACTACTTCCTTTTTTCATGCATTTTATAAGTGATAAATAACTGTAAGTCTTAAGAATTTATGTAGAATTAAACTGGGAGTTAATATGAACAATTGACTTGATTTATGTAATAAGTGCATAGAAAGTATTTTCACAGTCATTTGTTAATTTTTATTTCTTTCAAATGAAATATTAAAGTAAAATCATAACTTCTTTATTGTAGATCTTTTTATTTTTCCCTAACTCATCTGGATAATCCTGTTTCACCCCCTTATTGTGACCAGGACATTCAATAAATCTTGTCTATTTCATCTAATCAACCTTTCAGAAAGGCAATACCATGGACAAAACCTCTTTCCTCAGGTTTATGTTGCTCTACAACATTTGACTATTACAAAAAGGTACACAATAATGAAGACAAGAGCAGGGCAGAGAATGGGGTTTCCCAGAGGGTGGAGGAAACATGGAGAGATGTTGGTCAATGGCTAAAAGTGTTAATTGTGTAAGATGAGTAACTTCTATTGACCTTATACATTGTGAAGTGAATATACTTAATAATGCTGTATCGTGTACTTGAAATTAATTAAAAGCATAGATCATAAATGTTCTTAGCACAAAAAGAACCAAAAAACAGCCTTGGAAAATCAGAAATTTGTTAAGCAGCTTGATTTTGGTCTTGACACGTATGTTTATGTGTATGTGTGTGTATGTGTGTGAGTGTGGTGTCTGTGTGTGTGTGTGTGTGTGTGCATGTACAGGAAACCATGTCCTCCTTCCTTATCTTTCTTAATCCTTTGATATAGATAAGAAAAATATGTATTTGGTAACAATCACAACTAACTAAGCATATATGCACCTTGTGGATATGTCAATAAATATAACATAGGTTACACTTTGGGTCAACACATTTTTTGGTCAATTAAATGTCTTGATTCCATAATATGGAGGTTCCATAAGTCTTGTGGACAATTTTAATTCATGTCCTCCTCCATTCTTGATGTGAATTCATCATGAATAAGTCTTACTCAGGTTTCATTGTCATCTCTTCATTTTCATTTATAACCTAAGATTTCAGGATCTGATAACTGTTTATTGATACTTGTTCTTTGTTTGTAACACCAGTAGGATGATGTCTTCTTCTTTATTTTTCTTCACTTCTGAGAAATTCCCATTCTTTTTGTGACATCTGCTTATTTCAATGAACTCTTCTTGCCTCTTTTTCCTCATACCGTCCTTATAATTGTGTGTTCCATCAAAGGTGTTTCCTTCTCTTTCTTCTATTTCTTCATATTTTACCTCTGATATTTTGTATATTTTATCATTTTGACAATGAAATATACCAGTACCACTGTCTGATAGTTGATGCTATAAACACATCTTCTGTGCTCTATGATTGTGTTTCCAAATGCTTTATTACCTCTTGAAGTTGGATACTCCATTAGTTCTTGAAACTCAGTATTTCTAATTACACTGTCTGATAGTATCATATATTAAAACATCTCTTCTTTTTGACTTCATAATTTTCTTTGGGGTAAAATCATTTTCTCTAGTAACTCATCTCAAGTATCTCAATGTTATTTGCCAAAATTAAAAGAAACAACTTTAATTAAGAGCTCTTTTTTTAGTGTGCGATATTTTAAAGTTTGTATTTATAAAACTAGTTGCACTCATGAACAAAACAATTCCCAAAATCATCATCATATTAACCATATTTGCTCATCTGTGAGCTCTTTAAATTCTTCCAAGGCATGTATACACATCAAGTTGCTATGTAAAAGTCTAATATGATATGCGTGGAATGTGTTGTGTCATCATAATACATACTTTGTAGTTGCTTACAAACATCTTGGGCACTCATCTTTTTAGTATTTGCCTTATTTAAATGACTTATAATAATTATATGTGCAAACCACAAGAACATAAGATAAAATATATTTGTTGATAAGAAAACTCGTTCTTTTCTTGCATTTTAAATTCATCAACAAATGAATCTATGGAAGATGAATCTATGGAAGATCTTACAAACAACTTTTAAGAAATCTTATTTGCATTCTCTATTAAACCTTTTGCAAATTGTGTTGACATTTATCTGTTTAGGTAAAGCAGATGTGAAGGACTATATTCTGATCACAAAAAATTCTAGACATTTAAGGTTGTATTGCAAAAACAGTTGGGTAATGATTATGTTTCTGATGGTTAACTGATAAAATGACTTTTGAAATTTTATTACTAGCTCTATGGACTTATGATTTGTCTTGTACTTAGCATAATGGAAAAAATGAAAGATATTTATTGACAGTTATTGAAAATGGAAAGTTTCCTAGGCCATGATTATAGCCATAAAAGTGTATGATAGATCAAGGTATATAAAATTAAGTTCTTTACAGTCTTTTTTTCTTCTAAAGTTGTCACAGTATTGTGTGTAAATAAACACAGATTTGTCATATGACTGTTTGGTGAGTTTGAGCATTTAGAAACTGCCCAAATTGAGACCTTTTTTATAGCATTTTCTGTTTTGCAACTGTTTTTATTTAGAATTGTGAATAAAGGTTCCCTATTTTCTATGGTATTATCTGATCTTTTTTAAGTCCATATATTATTCTTCGAAAAATACTTTGGATATATCATAACTGCTCATGAACACAGTGAAGGGTGTTGCTGAAAATTCAGTTAAAATCTTTCCTTCTATCAATATGATCACAATATATTTTCACTAAGATTTAGTCTTATTATGCAACTGAATTTCAAGGAAATATTCACTACTGAATTTAATTTCAAGAAAATTTTAATTCAGTAGTGTAATATGACAATTTTATTCAGCCAACATAATTGTATATATGTATATATGATACGCATAAATAATATTACAATAGATTAAGTCATGAGTCATGCTATTTGCCAGTACTGAATCTACAAACACCCCTAAAGTCTTTTCTATAACATTAAGTAGAAAGAATATTAACCTGATTTATTTATGCACTGTGGTGAAGACGAAAGACATGTTATACCATATCCTCCTATTGTTGTTCTTTTTTATAATTGCTTGAAACAACTTTTCATACAAATGCTATACTTTAAAAGATATAACATTTTAAAATAAATGTAAGTCCGACATTAGGCATCAAGGAAATACTACTGGTGTTTGATGCCACATACTATTTTTTGAAACTCTTGGCTTAGTACTTTGGTTTACACTCTGTTCTGATTTACATTTCAGCGGGCATACTAGTTTTACAGTGAAGTATCATAGGAAGTTCTTCCTGCCCGTATAGTACTACGTAACATTATCTATAAACCAGTATTTTCAGGAACTATCTTCCAAATGCATGAAGGCATGAAAACTCACTGAAATTTTATGGTTTCTAGAACACAATGGTAAGACTATCCCAGGCACCGTAATATATGATGGGATAAGGCTATGTCTTGTGACCATTATGGAGTGATTGAATAGCTTAGCACGATGAGCTCCTCTCCTGAATCTTGGCAGGCTGATTACGGTCTCCTTCATTATTCTTTTCAAAATTCTGCATGCTGTAGTGAGATAAATTCCAGTTAAACCCTGAAGTTTTCTTTGTTTTGCAGGCTTGTGTATTTATATTACTTCTTAACAACATGAAACAAATTTATTCCCTTGTCCACACTGAGTTCTTATAAGTTATGACGATGGGGGTAATGAATATTGTATCTTAGGGTGCACATCGGCTGTCTAGTCTTTCTTCTTATCTAAGTTCTGCAACAAAATAACAACCATTTTGCATAGTTTTAAGTTAAACTTCTCAACATCACTATCATCTCTTATAAATGTTCTCTAATATTGTCTGAAATAAATTCGTGTGGACCAAAACTGTAAATACTGATTCCCATATGCTCTGTGCAGTGCACAACAGAAAATCAGTATTATTCATACAAGGAGTAGTCAGTGAAGAACCTCAGTAATCTAAAATGCTATTAATGTTTCTTCTTCAGATGCTGGAACTGCACTCAATCCAGTCCCTTAGAAAACAATGAAAATGTATTTTTCCCTTATGATCTGTGTAGCTCTATCCTCTTCCTCTTTTCTATTTGAATAATTGATCAGCATGCTAGAAATTTAAAGTAATGAATGCTACTTGAAACCCTGGCATCATATACTTGGGATATTTTTGAAATTGAGAGAAAACATGAGCATATTTCATTTTACCAACTCAATTATGAATAGTATTACAACTTAAAAGTATTTTTGTAGTTTATTTTATACTTCTCCCATTCAAGAATGCCCAGGGGCATAGGATATGGGATCCTCTGAATGGTAGTTTGTCGGTTATCATTTTTATAAGCACGTGTCTACCATTTGTGTTTACTAAATTTTTTCTTGAACAAGAATTTAGACTTTGTTCAAGTTGATAAATTTTCTCTGTCAGTTAACTTTCAAGCAGGATTTCCAAAGTATTTACATTTAAATTTTTTAAAGTCTGAAGCTGGACAAAGTTACCCTATAATTAAA
The DNA here is from genome assembly GCA_004365215.1 of Cuniculus paca. Classification (NCBI taxonomy): domain Eukaryota; kingdom Metazoa; phylum Chordata; class Mammalia; order Rodentia; family Cuniculidae; genus Cuniculus; species Cuniculus paca. The sequence goes on along the minus strand of RJWT010013439.1, from coordinate 3,619 downwards.
TGTCCTTCTGCACACTAATAGAATGATTTTTGTACAGTTTTTTAACCAAATGTACACAGTTTCATAAAAGTAGATTTTTCAACTTAATTTTGATAGTATAACAAAATTCCATAAATACTGGGGGTTTATGTGAGGGTAAAATTCTGCATTAAAATCAGCTTGCCATTTACTCTGTTTACATGACTCATAGCAAACATTTAGTAAACTAAAGTGAGTTTTGGCAAATTTCAGCCATCACACATCTTTGTGATATTTTGTTGTTAATTTCTTAATAAAGAGAATTCTGTTCACTCACAATATTAATAAAATATGAATTGCTTTGTAAAACTAATGTGAAGTAGATTAAAACATGTTGTATTCATAGAATACCATATATAAAGAAGTTACAATGAACACTTTTTCTTGATCTGTTAAAAAACTTGAAGCCATGTACAAAATTAAACAATCTCAAAAATGTTAAATAAAAATATTTCAACTTAAATTGTTAGAATTTTTTATAGTTTAAGTCTGTCTGCCCCTTTTTTTTTTTTTCTTTATAGTATGCTGGTTCCACGGTTTTCTTCACTTGCTTGTTATTTTCTTGTAGTGAACTTCCTGTACTCTGAGCATAGCAAGTGCCTTTTAGCACCAGAAATCATCTCATGCAAAGTTGAACTGATATACTTCAATGCTGGGCTTTTATCAGACGTATACAAATGTATCAATCATTGTAGCTCTTAGCACTGAAATATTTTTTGTTTCTGTTTGATTTCTCAGTATGGATAGTATCTGGCATTCATGACATATAATTTGAAATGGAAACACTGAAAATTTTTAAATAGTTTTAAAGTCAAGTATTAATATTAGAGTCAGTATTACATTCTGTAGACATCATGGAAAACATTTAATGGGTTATGTGTTAATAACTCATGACTATAATTTATATGCATCTTTCTGGTATGTGTGGAAACATGTAAATCATAAGGAAAATTCATGAGCATGTAGGATACATTGACTTTGAAATCAGCAGTATCTTAAGAGTGTTTCTGAGAAACGAGGTTGGTGCCCATTGTAAATTTTATACATACTTTTCTGCAACTGCTTAGAATTATGTCAGACCACAAGTTGAAGCAACGGATAATTGGTGACACTTCCTCATAATTCTCATAGGCTGTGGGACTCCTACCCTGTTTTTTAATTAAAATTTTGACTAAATTATTCACTGTCTGTGGGAGTTACCTAGAGGGAACCAAGTAGTTGAAAGTCTCCCAAGATAAGAGATTTTCCTGAGAGAGATTTTCCATTGAAAATATTGCAAATATTTAAAAAATGGTAAAAACTTTATTGTCTGGCAAATCTCATCATATTTTAATTTCTGTTTTTCTTCTTCTTTTTATCATTACCAAGTTTCAAAGATTATTATATGATTTTAAAAATAATGGTTAAAAAATTTTATGTATTTGTCATCCCTAGTTTCCCATGTTAAATGTCATAGATTTCTGTTCTTCTTCTCTTGGATGGTGATTAAATTTTGTGGTCTCTGCATTTGTCTCATAAATTATGAAATGTAAATATACTTCCTCAAATTTCTGGTGTTGTGAAAATGCTTGAATAAGAATAAATAAAGTGCTTATAGTACTTAAGCTATTGAAACTATTTTTGGTTTAGACATTTTGGTAACTCTGCAGCAGTAAATTTGATATTTATTATCTGACCTTTAAAACTGGTATATTACAGTTCATTAAATTGACCTATTTACAGAAATCCTAATAATTTCTTAGAAATTTACATCACCACCTAGAATCATAGAATGTTAGCACTGCTAGAACATTTGTGAATGTTTTCATTTTAATTCTTACCTTAATTATAAGTCTCTTTTTGGTCCAAGAAAATGGTTTGTAAAGCATATTCCTCTAGAAATGTCAAGTAACATTGACATCATTTTCTCTATCATAAAAATCTCCATACACTTTTCATTCAGAGATAGAACTGTTTTTCATTATGTAGATTAATTTTTTTCTGATGGTCTGTGTGTGTGTATGTGTGTGTGTGTGTGTGTGTGTTTTAAAACCTATACAAATTTACCTCTTATAATGAGATTCTTTGGCAATTGATGTGTTTAGCTGTTCTCTAAATTAAGTCATTCATGCTAGGAAAATGTCTCTATAATCATTTTCTAAGACCAACATTACTTTATTAAAGTTTTTGCAGGTGGAAGGAGTTTTCCAATTTTCAGAAGATTACACTAAAATGATGTTTGTTTTTTCTTGTGTTTTGTCACATATGATTCAAGATATTCTATCTAGACTTTCTCTCCCAGAAGTAGGACTTACCAAGATCCATTTGATTTTTTCAATATGGACAATACCAAAATAAGACTTTCCTATTCTCAGTATTGAAATTTACTGAGGCATTCTTAAAATTGTAATCATAATCAAGAATATTACATGTACTCAAAGTTTGAAAAATATTATAGTGTGAAACAATGTTTTATATGTTTATAATTTTACATACCGTAGTAAGCAAGATTCAATGTGTATGGACTTGCTTTTGTCTCAAAGTAAAACTTTGCTTTTAAGAATCACCCTTACATACATTATATTCCTTTTAAAATTTTTTTTAAATAATTGTTTTAATATATTTTTAAAAACAGCATAATGGAAAGGTTTATGTGCAAGATGTTGCAAAACAAAATACCAAGAAAACTTATATGAATACTGTATTTTCTTATTTCCCAATATTTTCTATTAATATCTGTGTTTGGAAATATCTGTGTTTGGAACTTTTATATTAGAAATTTTAGGACTAATAGTAAATTGATATAAAATACATATCAAGATTGTTATTTAAACTATCATCAAATATTTTGATCATGTACAATTGCTTATGAATAGTTTAGTTATGCCTTATACAGCATTAGGTATGCACTTTCATACCAATATAGTACACCTCTTCAGCTCCTATTTACAACCTGATTTCATGAAAAATAAGAAAACTAATTAAAAATGTAACAGCAGTCTTCACTGTATGAAAATGCATTTATTAGTGGATGTAATTGAAAATTCATCTTCATATTACCCAAAAATTCTCCTAAAATTCAAAATCAAAACAATACAAGTGCAAGGGCTGGTGAACTAGCTCAGTGGTCTAAGCACCTGCCTGGCAAGCATGAGGTCATGAGTTCAATTCCCAGTGCCACAAAAAAAAAAAAAAATACAAGTACACAGGTATGTAACATACATGTGTAATGTTTACTTAGGAATATCTGTAAAGAAAAACTGTACTGAAATAACAATTAGAAATGATATCATTGAATAAACTAAAAAAGTATACTATGCAAATATTCTTTCAAAAACTATTAGCTTTAATATCTGTCATCTGAGAGGAATAATTTGTCATATAAGAAAAGCAGACTATATTAGAATGATTTTATTCCATGGAATTGACATTGCAGTGTTTCTACTCCCACAAAAAGAAATTCACATTTCAACAAGAAGTGATTTCTTTTAGATCTCTTTTGCTTAGAAGAGCTCAAAAGTTGAACAATTGCTTTGATATGTTTTATGCCATAAAATGACAGTAGTATTCACCAAATCATAGTGTTAAAAATAGGTAATCAGAGTGATTAGCTATGTCAACT